>JAMLFT010001560.1:0-30053 GCA_026544285.1 Pachyrhizus erosus
AAAATTTGGATAAAATAAATAAAACAAAAATAATAATTTTAAAACATCTAAATATAATAACGATAAATAAATTTAGACAATAAAGATAAAAATAATTAAAAAAATTCTCAGAACTAAAAAAAAAAAAGAAAATAAAAGTAATTAAGCTTACAAAATATTACTACCATCAAAGAGTGTAAAAGCAGTGTTTTGTAATACTTGTGATCTTCTCAAACCAAATTCAGAAATACAAATAGTGTTCCCTTTCTTGACCTCAAAGGTGCAGTAAAACACTGAGTCCCCACACCCAACCTCCCCAATTAAATTGAAAACAAGTCTCATTGGTGGCTCTGTCACACTTGGCAACGTTAATAAGTGCGAACGACTGAGACGCCAAATTCAGATCACTTAGATTAGATCTCATTATCTGAGAAAAACAAAAAATGGCGATGCTGTGGAAGCACGTGAGGGGATCTTCTCCGCTGCTGAAGCGGCACGTGACCAGCGCGCACTTGCTGTCACGGCCTTTCACCACAACCGAAGGCCACCGCCCCACCATCGTCCACAAACGCAGCCTTGACATTCTCCACGATCCTTGGTTCAATAAGGTGTTTCCTCTCTTTTTTCTATTTTTCTTTTTCGATTACTTTCATTTTTTTAGTTTTTTTTTAAAATTTGATAAGAGTTTGATGATTTCGGTTATTTTGGCTGCTTTGAATAGTAAATAAGCTAGTCCAAATGCACAAGTTATTTGTTTTTTCTTTTTCTAAATTTAAGAGGTGGCGAATGATTTTGCAGTTTTTTTTAGGCATTGGTTGAGTCAATAACTTAAACAAGTGGTAATTTGAAGGTCTAGATATTTTCATAAACTTCAATTTTGGCATAAACTTTTCCATAAATACTTACAGCAAAGGAAATTAAGAAGTTAAAATGAATTGAGCTTCTGGTGTTCTCATAAGTTTAAACCAACTAATGCACTTAACATTTATAGAAGTTCCTCATTTAATTTTTTCAAAAGCTGAAACACATTAGTTGATTTTAGCTTATATGAGAATCTCGATTCATTTTAGTTTTTAATTTCCTTCTCCTGTAAGTGCTTATGAAGAAGTTTATTCAATCACAGTCATAGATCATGAAAGTAAGCTTAAAACAGCTTATATCAATTTTAGATAATGTTTATATGTTCAATCAAACTAGCATAAATGCTTTGCAAGTGTTTATTATTAGAGTGAAGTCCAAATAAGGTGAAAAATAAGCATAGCCAAACAGGGCCTTAGTCATGATTGTCTAGTTAAGGCTTCAGATATTCTATGTTGCTTTCATGGATGGTGTTGTGTTGCTTACTTTCACAAATGCTGTTTGCGTATTTTGTTGTAGTTTGAATTGTTTTATGATTTGGGAAGGTGCTGTTGGTTGGAGCCAGTTTAAAGTGGTTTTTATTTATTTTAGTCAATTTGTTATGTAATTTTGTTAATACGAAAATGAAGTTTTTGTGTGGCATCAGAACATAGTTTGAAGTGATGTGTATGTTCTTTTAGGTGGGTTTTCTCTTTGGTTTGTTCTCTGATAAATAACTAGGTTATTTAATGGAAACAAGTATAAAATGAGCTGCAAATAACAAATTTACAGGAATTTTGGATGAATGTGGTCTATGCAGGAGGAATTGCAATGGGAACTAGGCCCAATCCATTTCTTCTAATTAGATCTAAATTATTCTTTAGAAGCTACAATCCATAGATACATTATCCTTGCCTTCTGCTTGTTTTACATGATGCTAGAAAGCTCATGTGAAATTTCTGGCAAATATCCTTCATTCTGATATTTCTGCCTAGTCCGTCTTTAAGTGCCAGATCGAAGATAAATGTATGCTTTTGCTATTAAGTTTTTGCATAACCTATTCTTCCATTGGTGGATACTTTTTCATTTCCTATAAACTTTCAATATCATTTAGTATTATATTAACTTTGATGTTTTAAAATTAGGGAACAGCTTTTTCCATGACAGAACGAGATCGTCTTGATCTACGAGGACTGCTTCCTCCAAATGTTATGTCTCCTGACCTACAGATTGAACGCTTCAGTATGTTTTTATATTTTCCTGGTCTCAGACCAATGTTGAACATATCAAATCAGTGTTGTTGTGCTTGGTAGTAACTAGTAATTTTATATTTTGTATAATGGTGTTGGCAGTGTTAATGATTGAGATCCATAAATTATTTTGCCTTTAAATGGGAATTAGGTCAGGTCATTTAAATCAAGACTTTTGCCATGGTTCATTATCTGTTGGTCCACGGTACCTGTTAGAATAAATAACATGACTTTTTAAAATTAATCTGTCATTTTTGCGTGTAATAGTAACACCCTGGTTTGCTTTTGTTGTTCTATTTTAAAATTTTGGTACATGAAATAGTTGAGAATGAGATGATGCTACATTAGTGCTTGGCCCATGTCAAACAATGCAAGGGAACCTCCATCAATTGCTTTGCTTTTTTATCTATTTTCTGTTTTAAAGTTTTTATTAAGACAGTGCTTCTTAGAGTTTCTGCAATAAGTGCTCTAGAGGTTGGTGCTGAATCTATTGCATACTTTTTCCCATTTACGTTGAAATTTGTTAGCATCTAGCTGAATTATAGATGGCAGGCTGCACATGCTTAATCTCCATTTGATGCTTTGATGATGAGAAATAAGGATTCTGATTTTTTTTTTCTTATATAGCTGTATATATTTTTACCTTTTCTGTTAGTACTCTATAATTTAACTGTTGATAAATTTCTTGTGTTGGTAGTGGTTGATCTGAAGAGGCTTGAAGTTCAAGCAAGAGATGGACCTTCTGATCCTAATGCATTGGCCAAGTGGCGGATACTTAACCGCTTGCATGATAGAAATGAGACTATGTACTATAAGGTATACGTATATCCATAGTTTTCTATTGCACTCCTTTGGTAATCAACAATTCTATATCCACAAATAAACTTTTATGAAAATTTAGATGCCATAGTTAAATCTGATACATGACATAGACATATTGGACTGAAATCATGTGTCTGAAAACAACACGAGTGAGAGTTTATATAGACTTATTGTATTAATTACACATAAATAGAAGATATATAGCTTCTTCCTAATCAAAGATTATATGCCTATAAACTATATTTATTACAATAGAATCAAAATATTATTTCCTAATTTTCAACACCAACAATACTATTTCCAAAAATAAATATTGATAATAGTTTAGGTGTCAATCTCTTTCAGTGCCTCTAACAAAGTTACCCTCTAACTTACAGAATGTAAACTTGCATAGATGATCAAGACAAAAAGATATAAGTGAGACTGCAATATAAGGTTTTTTACTATTGACATTTCTTTTGCACTTTTAGAGTTCACTGGCAAGTAAACTTTGATTCAACCCGCATCCCTTATGAACATTATGAATTTTTATAGGAGCTTTGGAACAAGGTATTTGAAGGGTAGTGGGTGATAGGAGTTCCTTAAAATTTATGAAAATTTGTGCAGCATTAGCATAATAACTTCATATAATTAAAAGATAGGACTAACTAAAACCATTTTCTACAAGTTGTTAGATGGTGTATGCTAATTCTTACAACACAGATTGTTACCACATATATGTGTGTCAGTGTGCGTGTAAGGGGAAGTAGGTGTCCCCGACTCCCCTCCCTCCCAGTTTAGGAGGGTAAGCTAAAAGAAATAGTAACTTCTATGGGATTCATGCTGTGTTCAAGTTGGTCCCAGAACTCAGGGCAAGAGGCCCTGGGACTAGGCTAGAGGGACAACGGCCCAAGGTCCACGGCTAAGATGGCCCAAAAAATTAAAAAATTTATATAATTGAGTTATAATTTTTTTATATTATTTTTATAAATAAAATTAAAATTATTATTATTTTTTATCATATCCCTTTTTTATATCTAAATTAAAATGTGACAAATATTATAAAGTATTAATTTCTTAGTTGTTAGTTTTTTTTATGTTACGTTTGTAAATTTATATTAAATGAATTTTTATTTTGACCTATCAACGTATAGTGAACATATAATAATATGTTGACTCAAAGTGTTTGTTCTATTAACAAGGTAAAAAAACACAAACTAAAACTCAAATTTTAAAGGAATATATATACTATAAATTAAAATGCCTAACTTGGATGATGAAGTGTTCACAATTTCACCATCCTCGCCCTCTCAATTAGAAATTTTCAACACTTTCTTTTCTCTTTTTGAGAGGTGCATTTCACACATCTTCTTTACAATTAGAAAAACAAAATATCTCTTTCAATAATATCAAACTGCTCTCTATTTTTATATATATACTTTTTTTCTTATTTGCCTGTTTGTTTCAATTTAGAAATAACATTATATCATAATTTAAATTATTTATTATACGTCTAAAATATAATTTATATATTTAAAATATTTATTTATTATAAATTATAATTATAATTATATAAAAATAAATATTTATTTTGTGTACTTACAATCTAAAATACTAGTTAAAACTTAGAATATTAATGCAAAAGTGTATGTATGTTTAATATAAGACAATATTTTGCCAATGATAGACGATAACGTAAAAGTGAATTGAATGAAAAATGTGATACATCATTTTTATTTTATTTTTTTTAAATTTGTTAAAACTATGTTATTTGTTTAATGTAAACAAACATATTATTTTTAATTATGTGTTTTACTTTTTTATTATTTAATATATGTTTAGGTTTTAAAATAATTATATATATGGGCCTTATTTTATGGCTTTGCCCCAGGCCCTTTTTGTTGAACAGTAATTGGAGGGATCTCCTGAGTTCATTGTGTTCTTGCATTTTTTTATTATTTCTTCTTTGTAGTATGCATGTTGTATGATGACTTTATCATCTGATTCTATACTTTTCTTCTCTATGAATGAAATATTATTATCAAGATGAAAAGGTAAAATAATTTAAGCTTGTGTATGTGTGCATGTGGAAGGGAAGGGGGTTTCTTTCCTAGACAGTAGAAATGGGTTGTAGGGATATTCCTAGTGTATGTTGTCTCCTATTTGTTCTTGTCTTTTACACGAATCTTTATTCTCCAATTCTGAATTGTTCTTCTCTATGAATTAAATATTATTTTATCAAGAAAAGGAAAACCATTTCGACATGAGATTGTAAGTGAAATTATTTTGGGGAGCAAATATAAAACCAATGAAATAACTAATTTTAATGTGGCTTAGATACATGGACTCCACCATGGATGTGAAGAGATATTTCTCATTATTTAGAGAAGAAGAAATTGCAAGGCTATGGAATGTGTTTTTTAAAGAGAAAGAAATAGAGACATAGATGGACTGAAACTATGTGTCTAAACACCAAGGATATGAGTTTATATAGACTTTTGGAATTAATTACACATAAATAGAGGATATTTGGTTTCCTCTAACTTAGAGATTATATACCTATAAAGTATATTTATTACCATAAATGTTCGTTTTCAACACTTCCCCTCAAGCTGGAGCATATAGATAAGTTCCTAGCTTGTTACAAATATAACCAACTCTTGGTCCCCTGAGAGATTTAGTAAAGATGTTTGCCAACTAATCAATCAACCTCAATATGTTTGGTCTTCTAGTGGAAGACAAAAGTAGAGGCAATATGTAAAGTTGTTTGGAGGTCACATATGAGAGTCATTTGTGAAGCCTCGTCAAATTTGGGTTCTTTGAGAAGTTGCTTCAGTCGTATGAGGTCACGACCCTAGATTCTACTTTGACACTTGATCTTACTACAACATTTTGCTTTTTACTTTTCCAAGCTACCAAGTTCCCTTCTACAAGAACATATTAGTTAGATGTGGAATGTCTATCATTATGTATGTTCCATATCTTCATAAGTGAGACCTTTGCCAAGAGCACTCTTAATATATTTCAAGAGTTGAATAATTGCATCCCAGTGTTCTTGGCAAGGCAAATTCAACAATTGACTTATCACCTTATTGCAAAGACAATGTTTGGACGAGTGACAATGAAGTAGCTCAACTTCCCAACTAGCTTCATATATCTACCAAAATTTGAGAAAGACTCTCCTTGATTAGGTAACAATTTGACACTTGAATCCATAGGAGTGTCCATTGGCTTGACATTTAATAGTCCAAGTTATTTCAAAATGTCAAAAGCATATTTCTTTTGAGAAATAATCAAACCATCCTTGGATTGAGAAACTTCAATACCAAGGAAATACTGAAGCTTACCAAGGTCTTTAATTTGGAACTGAGAAGCTAGATATTGTTTTAGATTAGTAACATCATCATGATCGCTGATTGTGATAACAATGTCATGCGATTAATAAGGTAGCAGACCACAAGAACATCATCATCCCAAAAATAGTAGGAAATGTAACCATGAAAGAGAAAAGTCCTAGCGGTTTTGATGAGATGTTTGGTTTTATGCTCAACCACTCCATTTTGTTATGGGGAATGGGGACAAGATGTTTGATGAAAAATTCCTTTAAATGTCATAAATTGTTGAAATTAGTGGGATAAGTATTCACGAACATTATCATATCGAAAGAAGAGGTTAGGGATACTAAACTGTGTTTTTATTTCATTATAAAATTTCTCAAAGAGGAAAAACAATTCAAACCTATTTTTCATTAAGCAGACCCATGTACAACGGGAAAAATCATCAATAAAGATAACAAAATATCCAAAACCAGATGGGGTGACAACATGAGATGGACTCCAAACATTGGAGTGAACTAAGGAAAAGGGAGATGTAACTCTTTTATTGACTTTGTCAAGGAACAATTGGTGGATGTGTTTCCCTAACTAGCTTAACTCACAAGTCATACTAAATGATGAAGGCCAGGTACCATCTTTTGTAGCTTGAGCAAACTAGGATGTCCAAGTTGAGTATGAGTCGTCAACGAAGAGACAATGGAGCCACACATTGGAGGTGACACAAAGAGATACTATAGGCCAAGCAACTCAAATCCGACGCCAATCGTGTGTCCCAGAGTCTATTCCTATAGGTTAACAAAGTTTTAAGTAAAAGTGAGAACAAAATCATGAGATCGAGTGAGATGGGTGATAAAAAGTACCTTAAAAGGGTAGTTTGGTACATAAAGAATAGATTGAATGATAAGGGATGGCCAATGCTAGAAAGGGAAGAGAAAAGAGAATGGTTACTAGAAATATGGTCAGATACACTAGAATTAAGTATCCAAGGACCTAGGGAAGGAGATTGAGAGATGCAAGTAGTAGATTTACTAATGTGTGCCATTGAAGCAGTAGTGCTAAGGTTTTGACTCTCATACTAGTGTAGGAAGTTCTCATAAGTGGTTGGAGTCACATGAGGTTGATTAGATGGTTGAGTGGTGGTCACGAGAGGATTAGCAGATGATGCTTGAGTGACATTGGTATGGTAGGGTGGTTTACCATGTAGCTTCCAACAACGATTAATGGTATGCTAAACATGATGACAACGATCACATTTATATCGATTCTTAGAGCTAGAGGAGCTTGTGCGAGAGCATCTAAAATTACTACTTTGGGAAGTAAGAGTAGACGTATCCCCTATAGCAAAAGCAGGGGTCTCAATGGTGGGTTTTAATGGAATCCGAAGGAGCATAGAGGAGGCAGACATCATCGTTATGGTTATAGGTAGTACTGTCAAAGTGAGCCGCTTGACCCAATCCACCACAGGTTGGCCATTAGGTGGGTCAATCCAACCAGGCTCACTTTTTGGTGAGTCAGAAAAATACCAACCCAACTTGGCCCACTACGTATTGGCCCACTTTAAATTAAAAATTAAAAAAACTTGATTTAAAAATAAATATTTCATATTTTTTCACAAATATAACTAGTAGAAATAAATAATCTAAAACAAAATTACAAAATAGTCTAAAAATATATTACAACACAAAATAGTCTTAAATAATAAAAATAAACAATAAAACCTAGAACAACTTTATCTTTTTTAACATCTTTATCTTCATCTACAAAAAAACAACTTAATTAACAATGGCAAGTTAAAGTGGGTCAACTTGGCCCACCACGGATTTTGTCCGGGTGGGTCGGGTTAAAGTGGATCGGGTTGAAAGTTGGTCGGGTTGAAAAACACTAATTGTTTAACCTAACCCAGCCCGAACCCATGGTAGGTCGGGTTGACCGGCGGGTTGGAACCCATTTTGACGGTACTAGTTATAGGTAATCCAAAAATCTAGTGCTGTGTAGCAGAATACTCTGGCAGTAGGCCCTAAAGAGGTAGAGTATTAAAGGTGTTGCAATTCTCCAATTCTTTCTTAGCCTTAATAGGAATGGATGCAATAGGGGGAAAGTTTCATTATAGTCATGGAGTGTTGCATGAATGCGTCCAAAAGAGGTAGACATACGGTTGTCAAATTGTCGGGGAGCAATTCCCAAGTTTTGTGAGGCTGGAAAATTTGTTTGACAGGGGTGAATAGTGGATTTAAGGACATTGCATAATTGGACATCAACTTTTGCCTACTGTTCACGATTAGCTGCAGGTATGAAATCAACTGAAGTAGCTAGATGAGATTTGTGGCCCAGCCTACTAATCCATTAACCAATCTTGAAGGCCCATGTAGAGTAGTTTGAACCATCAAACCTCTTAATAGATATCAGAAGGTTGGAAAAGATGGGACTCTCCCTTTAGTACCCTTAGAAGAAGGAGGACTGGCGCTGTAAGCTATGTCAGGTAGTGACATGAAACAGTACCTGCATAAAAACAATCTATTTGGAGAGAGTAAAATGTGTTTGTAACAAATCACGTTTGATGAGGTCAAAAAGTTAGGGCAAGGTTCACCTAGGGCTGGCAAACAGTGTTGGAAATTGCCTTTCAAGATGGCAAGCCGCACGTTGTCACATGGTGCTGTTTGGTGCGACAAATCTAGCGCATGAGAAGTTGGTTTTCAATGCAACTGCCAAGGTTGGATAGATTGGCAGCCGGTGAAGCTGGTCATGTGGTTGTTGATTGAAGACTTGTTGGGAAAGATGTTGGCAGTGGCGATAGTGGCTGGAAAAAAGCCAAACAGAGGTTGTTAGAGGGAGGCTGTCGTAGAGATGAGTGAATCAGAGAAGAAACACAGTTTGCTAGAAATTTCTGTCTTCGGGAATAATGGTCCATTGGGTAGGTGTGGTACTCAAGGGATTCTGGATACCGTGTTAAAGAGTAAGAAACGGAGACCTAAATGGACTAAAATCATGTGTCTAAACACAACACAATTATTAGTTTATATAGGCTTTTTGAATTAATTACATATAAATAGGGGATACTTGGTTTCCTCTAAATTAGAGATTATATACCTATAAACTATATTTATTACAATAATGCTAGTTCGTAACATTGTTTTGCTTTAAGAATCAAGATATGAACATAGAGTTCTCAGATCCAATATTTGCATTTAGAATATGTTCTTTTTAGTGCTTACATGGACTAGTCCAACATTGGATGGAGATGGTTTGGTTGTTTGTCATCTAGGGTTGCAGTGGGGTGCAATAGAGGTGGCTACTTGTAGATACTCCAATTCCCAAGTTAGGAACCAACAAAGGGTGTAAGCATATGGAAAGAACATACATAGAAAAGTTGGTGCACTAGAGTATATATAGGCATTTGGGAGGTGATATGTTTGGTAGTTCTCCTACACCAGTCATTTGTCTGTTGTCAAAAGAGCCATATTGAGAATTGTCAGTAAGTTAGTGGCTTGCTGCTTGTGCTATGCCATGTGTCAATATGCTCATGCTTATGCCAGAAATGCACTTGAGGTGGGTAGCTAAATGTGATTTGTAGCTAAATGTCAGCCATGTCTGTGATCTGAGCTTGGATGCTAGTGACGAGGTGGGTAGGCAGTTGGGTTATAGACCAGGGCAGGTTGACTAGATTTAAGTCATGCTCTGGAACAGAGTATTATTGTACAGATGAAATATCAATTACCAAATTATATGTAAAAAAAAGAATTGAAAGTTTGTGACTATTAGGACTGACATTTGTGTCAAAACTATTGTTTATGGTTGGAATTCACATAACTTATAATGAGTAGCAGTTTTATACTGCATCATGATTTTTTTATTCTTGTGTGTGTGCGTGCTGTATATTGTATATTTTCTTCAAGTCATGCATTAGAAAATTAAACTACCTTTTTAGTGTGTATGCATATTGTAAATAATTGAAGATGTTCTCATGCATCTTTCAGATCATGTCCTCCCACTCCCCCCCCTCCCCCTGCCAAAATGATGTTATCTTCAATGACATGTCTTATGTTGTCAGGTTTTGATTGCCAAAATAGAGGAATATGCACCAATAGTGTATACTCCAACAGTGGGTCTTGTATGTCAGAACTATAGTGGACTGTTTAGAAGACCAAGAGGAATGTATTTCAGTGCTGAGGATCGTGGAGAAATGATGTCTATGGTGTATAACTGGCCAGCAGAGCAGGTTGTTAACTATCCATATTTTTGTATAAATTTTTAGCTAGCACTTTGATATGTGTATCCTAAATGTCATTGCTTCACCAGTTCATATTAATGGATTTTAAATATCATTATTATTTTTCCTGCTGAACATAATTCTTTTCTGACAATTGGTCTGGAATTATAGCTTTCACTGATTTTAAATTTCATGCATAAATTTAATAGACACATTAATGGATTTTAAAAGCATGTATTTTTTTGAGTGCTCAACTTGTTTGTTCTTTGATAATTAGCCTGGAATTGGGCCTGCTCTTGTTTTATTCTACGTTCAATGTAGTTTGGTTAATTCTAGAATGAAGCATCATTCTTGTATTTTTACCTTCTACATACATGTAACATTATCTGCTAACAAGGTTCACTTAAATAAACTACAAAAATGAATTTTGTGTATTGAATGATGTTCTATGTCTGATTTCATATTTGCTAAAGTTCAAAATTCATTTGCTCTAGTGTTTTTGATAGAATTCTAGTGATAAATTGATAGTAATTTTATTAACTCACACAAATACAGCAATTTGTCTTGCCCCTAGAGTCATATGAATCCAACACAGAATATTCTCTGTTCAGAATCAGAATTACAACCTACATACTTACGTATCACACACTACTCCTATGTCAAACAAATACAATAGCTGCCACAAGGCATAACTGCCCCTATTACACACTATTTCAATATTAAACAAACAAAATACATAGCTTCACTGTCACAAAGGCATAACTGCCTTTCAGATTCACACAACTCCTTGAATAACCCTTCCAAATTGTAGATTTCTGATCTGGGGTTGCCATTTGTTTTGGCAGTATTTCTGTATTATATATATTGAAAGAGAGAATTTGTGGTATGCTTTTGGCTTGGCACATATGTTCTTGATTGATATAGCAAGATATCACGGTTGGTTCCTGTTTCATTTGATGGTGCTGATTGCAATATTTTGACAAATTAATAGATACATGAAACAATTTATTTTTTTTAATAACATTCAAATATTAAAATTCTGTCATTAGCATGTGAATTTGCTGGAAAATGGGATGCTCAATTTTCATCTTTCATTGAATTTGCTTCCAAATTATGACCTGTCTCTGGATAATAGTTTTATATATACTAAATTGCTGAAGTATCAAACTGAGACATTTCATTGGATATTTTTTTCAGGTTGACATGATTGTAGTTACTGATGGGAGCAGAATCTTGGGACTTGGTGATCTTGGAGTTCAAGGAATTGGCATTGCCATTGGGAAGCTTGATCTATATGTTGCTGCTGCTGGGATAAATCCTCAAAGGGTACACTGCTGTTCAATGTTTCATTATTTTTACTTTCCAACTGTTCAAGTTTTTGATAACGTTAGTATCTTTATGTTGTTAGTAAGGAAATATCCCAATTTGATAAATGCTGTGATTAGTTTAGTTATGCTTAAACAGCCTTATTGGGTCACAATAACTTATTCCTGAAATGCTTATTGTCTTTTGGTTATGACTTATCCTAACCAACCCATTAATTTGCTTGTATATTGAAGGAAACTGTCAATTATGGAAAACTTCCTTCATTCTACTAAATGGTTCTTCCATTGGAATATGATTATTTTGTGCTTGATTTAACAATAATTTTGTCATGGCTTCTGGTAGCTTTTTTCACCTTTTATTCTGTCTTGAAACTGTTCCTTTCTAGCATAGCAAGCTTGTTTTCTAATAACTACGTTACTATTCCCCTTGAGAGTATTATTATTACTGTGTATTACATCATTTTTTCTATTGTTAGCTCTACATAGTACGTCTTTCACAATTCTGAGAAACTTTTTTTTTTCTTGCAATAGGTACTTCCTGTGATGATTGACGTTGGTACTAACAATGAGAAGTTACTTGAAGATCCCCTATGTAAGTGTTAATTTTACGTTCATTCATTGAAAGTATTGTACAGGACTTATATAGAAGTGACATCATTGCATTTAAAATATTGTCCATGTGATGGGAACTGAGATCCAGGTTAGTTAGGAAGGGAACCATTACTGGATTGGAGGTAATTAATCATACGTGATAGAAAATAACTGAATTTTTGTTAGCAATTCTAACATTAGAAAGCAATTCTGTATTTGAAAATACATGATGGCAGTTAGGCATAGAAAATAACTGCTGACGTTTATGTATTAGGAGTACATATCTGATAATTGGTTGCGTAATTAGGAAGTGTGTAGTTATTTGCAGTTTGTAAAAGGATAATACCCTTTGTAGGAGACTTTCATCTCTGAGACAGCAAGTGTATTGCTCTTTTTGTGTGTGATTTCTTTGTTTAATATTATATTTTATTAATTTATCAATTGGTGTTCTATCACCATCACTATGTCTTCATTGACTGAAAGACCAACTTTCCTTAAAGTTTAAGCTAGGTAGAAAGCCCATGAATGGTTTTATATCTCTAACATGCCCCTTCACACAAGAGCCTTTTGAGCTTGTAGTGTGAATAATGCAGACTCATTACCTTGTGTTGAAATAGTGAAATTCTTTATTTAGAAGAATGAGAATGGTAACTGGTATGGATTGAGCTTCTAACCACATGTTCAAAGAGGCTCCAACAACAGGTCAAGAACCAACATTCCCAAATGCTTAAGCTATTTGGTTGAAGTCCATGATTGGTTTAATATCTCTAACAACTCTTGCTGTGTAGCTCAGTGGACCAAAAGAACATTATGGCACATGCCTCCTGTTCACTTATATATATAAAATCAGCTTTCGTCTTAAGCTTTCTAAATGAGCTGAGCTGAGCTGACTATGAAGTATGATTGGTTTTTTCTTATATCAGATTTGGGATTGCAGAAGCATCGTCTTGATGGGGATGACTATCTTGCTGTGATTGATGAATTTATGGAGGCTGTCTTTACTCGCTGGCCAAATGTGATTGTGCAGGTATTAACATTAAGGGGTAAAATAAAAATAGCAGCTTGAATTCATTTGCATTTTATCCTTAGAGCTCATATTTTTTATTACAAGGGTATTAAACTTTTGTGCCAACACAGTTTGAAGATTTCCAAAGCAAATGGGCATTTAAGTTATTACAGCGGTATAGAAATACCTACAGAATGTTCAATGATGATGTACAGGTAGAATTTCTTTTATATAGGATAATATAATGTCAGTTGTTTGTGCAGGAAGCTATCAGTGCTCTCAGTAAACATTGTTAAGTTAATTCTTGATTGTACTCGAGAATTTCATGGATGGCATTTTTGAATCACTTTTTCTTTTAATAACTGTGAGACTATAAAAGTATTTCCTTACCATATTAAGATTTATGAGAGAACCATTTATCATGTTATCTGGCAAAAAAGACAAGAGAAAGCTTTGGTCAGCAGTTTAGAGCATTAACATCTTAAGCTTTTACGTCAACATATTCTTCAATAGGCTTTAATTTATTTGATGCCTGTTGCTTTGCTGGTATTTGTCTCATTTCTGTTTATAGTAATAGACAATAGTCAGTTAATTTTTCACTTGAGTCATAGGCTCGCTGCACTTTGTTTTGACAAATAAAATTCTTTGCTTCTACCGTTTGTATTCTGGCATCTCATTTAATTCCTACAAGAGAGGTTTATTATCTAGCATCTCATGCAAAGTTGGTTTTTACCTTGTCCTCTTTCAAGAACAATTTTTCATGCTTTGAAAAGAGAATTCTTTCATACTTTCTGCTTTTATTGTTAATGTTTTCTGTCTCCCAACCCCAAACTATATTTTTTAGATCTTAAAAGCAAAGGTTTGAGAGAACTAAAGGCTCTATTTTCTACAACCATTTGTCTTTCAAATTTTATGATCCATTTGATTGTAGACAAATTATACCATAATTTGAAAATTTTGAAGAGGAGGGTCCTAGAGTATATTCTAATGCACTATGGTGATAGTTTCACTTTCTTAATGCTGCAAAGTATCTGAACTATTATTTGATATATCAATATATCAATATATCAATAGCTATGTATGTGTATATAGATCTTGTGCCATTTCATTGCTTGATGTGTGTAAAATTCTCCATGCAGGGAACAGCTGGAGTTGCAATTGCAGGACTTCTAGGTGCTGTAAGGGCACAAGGAAGACCAATGATTGACTTCCCAAAGCAGAAGATTGTTGTTGCTGGTGCTGGAAGGTTAGTTAGTTATCTTGTCTTGTGAAAAGATGACCAAATGTTTATGATTTAATTTAAAAGTCTTTTGCTCGTAGAATTTTTTAGGTACATTTTCGGATTTGAAAGGTATGTTAGAATATCTAAATAATATCTTATGCTTTATTGTGTCACTTGAAAAGGGAGGAAATATTTCTGAGTTGCTTGAGAAAATCCTCAGTATGATTGAATATATACACTATTTACAATCTGTAATATCAGGAGACTAGGAAACAAGAAAGAAACTAGAAATTAGGAAAATAATACAAATCAAATTCCAATTGTTAACAACACATATACAACACCTAAATAGGAAATATTAACAATAAATAACAGATACTTTCCATCACTTCCCCTCATGTATGAACATACAAATCATATTTTTATTGATAAAGTGGCTTTGAGGACTCTGAAGAGATTACATCAACAACCAAACCTTTTCCCACTAATTATGATCAACTACATGAATCAAATGATGCCACCATAATTTGTAAATCATGGATTTGAGGACCTTGAAGAGAGAATGAAAGGATATTTGCAAGTGGATCACTAGATTTAACAAACTAAATAATGATCTCCTTGGCTAATAAGGCACCCCATTAAAGCTCAATGGCATCATTTGATCTATGTGATCAATCCCACCTAGTGGGACATGACTTGGTAGTGGGGGTTGGTGTTGACTTCTTGTATTTTTTTTTAGTTGTATGGTTTTCAGCATCTCTTCTGTGATAATATTAGGTGTTTGGCTTCTCCTTGGTAAAAAGCAAGTGATTTTTTTACATGAGTTTCTCAAAGAGATATGTTGAGGAATTGGTTAACTTTTGTTCATTGATATTTTCTGTTTTCTTTGTTAAGGCAGATCTCTTGTCCTCCTAACTCTTTTTAGAGGACAAGATATCCGTCATAATGAAAAACTAAATGTGAAAAAGAAACGAATAGAAAAGAATCCAGAATGGGGGGAGGCTTCTCAGTCTCTACATATTAAAATTGGAAAAACTGTCAAAACAGGCTTGAGCCAGCAGTAGGGTAAAATCACAAACAAGACACTATTTCAAAACAATTGCAAGTTAAGGAAGTGGAATTCTGCTCAATTTACACCAAAGAACTGCAAAAGGCATGTTGCCACATTTATTTGCACCCTTGTTTTTATCAAAATCTTTAAACCAGAGTGAAGGGCCACTGCAAACAAGATAAATTCAAGGTAAGCAACAGAGGATTTAGGTAAAGATAATTGTTTGGATGTAGGAAAAATTATAACTAATTTCAAGGTAAGCAGCAGAGGATTTGGGTAAAGATAGGGTGATTTGTGAGAAGAATCAAGAAGAAAAATCTAATTTTATTGCTTCACTATCTACTAATGAAGAAGGAATATGCCTGATGCAGGAGCATGATCCTGTATTGGCTGGATTTGAGATGCAAAGGAGTGAGCTTTTGTCTATATCAACTATAAATTGGGTATCACAGAATCCACTTCCTACAGCCCGAGTGGATTGAGTGCTCTTTTCAATATGTTGTGGTTAATGTGTGATCAGGGTCACATATTAGTAGAATGTGAGATACAGAACACCCATTTGAAGTAGAGGCTCTGCCCTCTTTTAAGATGGGATTTTAGGATTCACCCTCCTCTACATCAATGGCCACCCAAACATTTTCCCCAAATTTCCTATGAGAAGCATCAGTGATAAGAAAAATGCAACCTTGGGAAATTTTCAGTTACTTATGGTATTAGTAGCACTGGCCTGGTTAGCATCGCATCCTTTTGGGTGTAAGTTTAAATCATACTACTGTTGAATTTCTTAATTACATAATAATTGATTCCTTAATCAAGATCATTTAAAAAATGAGTTCATTTTGTGTTATGTAATTTTGGATGGTAGATGTCTGTACATTTGGTTATCTGATTCTTGCTTTAATTGAAAAAGTGCTGTTGGTTTCATTTAGAAGACCTTTGGTTTTAATGAAAGCTTTGAGTAGAACTGTTGTTTCAATTGAAATTCTATGTTGAGTCTATTAGCACTAAGGACATTCATATTCAAGGCATTGTGTTGTTTCTTCTTTGGTTATTTTTGTACTTCTGCAGTGCTGGAATTGGGGTTCTTAATGCAGCGAGAAAAACAATGGCAAGGATGCTGGGTAATAATGAAATAGCTTTCGAGAGTGCAAAGAGTCAGTTTTGGGTTGTTGATGCAAAGGTATTGTATAGCTTGATTTTGATGTCCTTCTTTAGATGTAGTTCAGTGCTTTGTAATTTCTGACGAAAAGGATAACTTCTGCATTTTATATTTAATTGCATACTTGTATATGTATTTTTGGGGGTTGGCTTTCATAACCTTGTCCAGAAGCAGTGTATGAAGCATTGATACGAAAGTGTTATAAATGAGTCTTTAAAAATTTTGAAACTCCACAAGATGTTAAGAGCATAAATTAAATTTCTTTCAATGATATCATAATGTGGAAAAATGAATTCAAACTCTCTTAAACAGAAAATATTTAATTTTGTTGAACTTTATTATTTTTTAAATGAATATATTGTTTAATTGTTTGAATAAATATTTGTGTGTGCATATAATGCACAATACATGTATCATAGATTTTCAAAGTCTTTTTGTCCCTGTATATCCATAGCAAATATTATAACTAAAGCTAAAATTGTTAAGGCTTTATTTTTATTTATAATATAATTACTTGCTTTTGTAATTTGTGGTGACTGTCAAACACATTGCATGAAGGTGAATTATATGCTGTGCTGATGATTGTTTCCAAATATATTGATCACCATGTGATGTTCAATTTTCTTATTGTTTTTGCAAATACAGGGACTAATCACACAAGGACGTGAAAATATTGATCCAGATGCCCTTCCTTTCGCTAGAAATTTAAAAGAAATGGATCGCCAAGGACTGAGGGAAGGAGCAAGCCTTGCAGAAGTGGTTCGTGGAAATATATTGCTTTAGATGCTAATATGAATTATGAAAGTCATGATATGGAATAAATCAAAATTTTAAAAAAATCATATAGCTATTTCTTCTGTTTTTATTATCTGATTTTCTAAGCACAAGTTTTTAGCATTTGTTAATACAAAATTGATGAACTGTCACAATTCTCGACTCACCTTAGATGCCTGAAGATTGAAGAATAAAGAACTTGAGTGCTTCTCGTTAGATTGTATATTAAGATTTTACTGTAGGAATTACTAACTTATATCCATTTTGTGATAAAATTTTATTGAAAAATGACTTAAATAATCTTTGGGTTCCTATAAAATAGGAGGTTCCTATAAGTAAGCTCTCCAGTCTATCATCTTATCTATTAGTGAAATCCTGTTGTTTAGTATGTTACAGACCACTTTAGTTTTCTGAACTTTTCCAATTTTCAGACGAGTAACTGCTGAACTGCTTGCTTCATACATCCTTACTAAACTTTGGTAACAGGTCAAGCAAGTGAAGCCTGATGTTCTCTTAGGATTATCTGCTGTTGGAGGATTGTTCTCAAAAGAGGTATATAGTCTGATGCTTTGATTTGATAATTCATATTCAATTATTTCATTAACATTATTCAATAAATTTGGCTTCTATTTGACATTTGAAGGAGTTGCACACAATATGTCACGATCATAATTTTCTTATGTGTACATGTTGAGAAAAACATAAGAGAACATCGGAGAGATTCTGTGTGTTTGAATTGCACACCAGGAGATATTGTATATATAGCCATAAATAAAAAGATTTATAGATATCCTTAATTACTGTAATTACATAAAGAGAATTCCAAACTATCCTCTTTTACATTAAGTCTAATACGTCCTATATGTTGGAGGATATCCATCATATATACCAAACCTGTTACATATATCACAAATCCGAGGACCTCTCAATGACTAAGACATCTACCAATTGATCATTTGAATTTACAGAGGTAGTTAGTTGTAATCATAGTTATCAAATTCCTAAATAGTGGCCCAGCGTAGCCAATCCCAAAACCACTACAGCGGGTAGCAAGATGACCACTATTTTGAAAGATAAAAATTAAATAATTCCTACTCCCTTTGAGCCTTTTCATAAGACCCAATTAGCTAATTCTCCAGGATTAAGGAAATTAGTTAATTTAGTTAGTAGTATTAAACTTGTCCTAAATTTATGTTCTTCTAAACTCACCCCAAACATTAATGAAACATACTTTTATTAGTTTTAATTCTTTTAATCTCTCTCATCATTAATATATCTGTTTTATTAATTTTTATTAGCTATGCATGTAAATAGTCAAAGGTCTTAATACTCTTTATAGAAGACAAAATTAGACTCATAAAGAGGTTAAAACATTAATGTATTCCACTTACTATTTATTGAACTCAGAAAAATGACTTATAATTAAAGGTATTTTTGCGAAAAAAATTAATTGATGTAGGAGATATTTTAGATTGGTTCTTATAAAAGGACCAACCCAAGCTTTTAATTTGATTCTTACTGGAGGGAGTATTACATATATATAAATGCTAACAAATAAAAAACACTTGTAGGTAAAGGTATATTCACAATTAATAATTAAAAGTCATAATATGTTAATGACAAGAGTCAGCTAATATAAAAGAAAGGAAAATACAGCAAGGAAGGGCAGCGTAAGATCACTTACCTGAACACAACATTGAAAGAAAGAATATGAAACAACATAATGTTAGAAGGTCGATTTAATTGTGATCACCCCTAGCTTGGCTTAATTGCAGGCTATCAAAGTTGGTTGTCAGTATCCCAGAAAGGACTACATACTGAGGGGCTGATAAAATTAGTTGGGTGAAACGTAGTAGAGTGCAGCCACTATGACATTGATCCTCGGTCTCTATAAAATCTAGAAATGATCTTTTGGTTGTAAATTTATGTAACCCCATCCCCCAAGTAAAAATCAGACATTTACTTTCTATGCATTAGCAACACAACCACATGCATTCTCTGAATAAATTGTTTAAGGGAAAAATTGCATGTTACTTTATGCTTCAATAGACATAATTATTTTTGTTAAATTTCTTCCTGCAATATACTGATGATGACATCCTGTCCTCCAGGTATTAGAGGCTCTCAAAGGTTCAACGTCAACGAGAGCAGCCATATTTGCCATGTCAAATCCAACAAAGAATGGTATGTATTTTTTTTTTTTTTTCTTACTTGGTATGTGCTGTGGCAGTGGAAAACATGGATTTGTAGTAGTTTGTAACTTCGCTCATTTTTTGACAGCTGAATGCACCCCTGAAGAAGCATTCTCCATTTTGGGTGACAACATTATTTTTGCAAGTGGAAGTCCATTCAGTAACGTGGATCTCGGTATATGTTTATGAATCCTCCACAGACTAATATTTGTATATTAAATGTTTATAGTCCAGTGTTGGTGGCGTGAAATTGAAAAGTGATGATGTAACTATATTGATTATTCTTGCTGGAAACTTAAGAACCATGATGATGGTCTACAATCTCATTTTATACAGACGGATTAGGATTCCTACTGTTATTAAGAGAACAGTATCCTTACTTTCCTCTCTGAATGGTAGGGAATCCAAATTCCATTTAGGTGCACACTCAGATTGTTTGTTAGTGTTTGTTCTGTATGGAATCTATTTCATTTTGAGTTACACATATATTTAGTATTATTAACTATATTCTAAATTAACTTTCATCTGTTCTAGTTCAGAAAAAAACACCTATTCTTTTTACCTTACTCAGCAGGCCAGTCCCTTCTAATACCTTGAGAACAAGTGGAGGAAAAATGCTCTAGAATATAGAGTACGGACTTGCAATCTCCATCTATTATAGAAAGAGGTGACTTAGAAATTTCAATTTTCTGTTGAGTAAGATGAGTTTCATGGAATATGGAATTGCGTCCATGTGTAATGCATTAATAATCTGTTAGGATACAATTGCAAGGTATGAGACTTGAGTCCCATATTGGAAGTATGAGATTCTAGTATGGGCATTATAAGGTCTTGTACTCTAAAATTATGACAGCTAGCTTTTGTAATGTGGTTCTTCCAAACTTCATATAAATTAGTATTAGAGCTTTCCACTATGTCTCTTGGCTGCGAATGAGGAGCGGGTGGTGATGATGACATTGCAATGTTCACCTTGGACTAGTCAAAGTGGTAATGCAGCCTGGGTGGGGATGGTGACATTACGTTGTTCACCCTGGACTATTTAAAGTGGTAATGCAGCCTGCGTGGGTGCTGGGGTTGGGGAGTGTGATGGGGTGTTAAGATTTTCTATTGATGGCATGAGACTTGGGTTTCACATTGAAAGTATGGATTCTGGTGTGGGCCTTGTAGGGTTTTGGCTTTCCAATTCCCAAAGTTCTTATCTTAATCACAAAATGATTATTATCCTTTCAATTTGTGACATACTTATTTTTCCTAATTATTTTGGCTGATGCTTTTGTCCCTTGTCTTCATCCATGAAAGATATCCAATCATTGGTGTTGCAAAATTTAACATGAACTATTGTCTTTTTGCTGGCATGCATTCTGTGTGCTGCTTCTTCAAGTACGTAATAACAGGTGATTAAGGTAGAAAATGGGGAAAGAACACTTACGCCTCTACTTATTCCAGTCTCTTGCAAATAAGAAAGAATTTTTCTGAATGTCTTAAGGAAAAATCTCCTTAGCAGCTGTTTATTTGCACGAGTCAGAGAATCCTTAACAAAAGGGAACACAAAAAAACCTGATATTTAATTTATATCTGCAAATTAATTACAGAAAGTGTGATATAAACTATACGATCCTTCACTGGTATAAAATAATCTTGACTCATTCTGAAAGTCATTATACAATAAGCTAACTGCAGCTAGAAAGGATGAAGTTGTCTTTTTTTCTTTTCTCACTTTTTGAGCACCCTTCAGATTCTGAATATTGTTTGTTTCTTTGGGTATAAATCAAGCCTTGTTCTTTATTTAAACTTGTTAAAATAGATATTCCGTTCTACAATGTGCATGATGTATATAAATCTTCTTTACATTGGTAAAGTATTAGTTTGGTGCAAAACATTGTTTTCTTATCCTTTTTCTCTGTTTCAATTAAGGGGAATTTACAACTGCAATTTCTTGTAATTATGCAGGAAATGGTCATATTGGTCACTGCAACCAGGGAAACAACATGTACCTTTTTCCAGGGTTAGTTGGCAGTTTCGTACTTTATTTTTATAGTATTTTATTTAATTTTAAATATATCTTTTTGTTCCAGCATTGGTCTCGGAACTCTTCTGTCAGGTGCTAGGATCATCTCTAACGGCATGCTACAGGCTGCAGCAGAGCGGTATGATGATATTTTTAGCATGTGATGATATTTGAATAGTTCTTGAAAGACACTATGTCTTCATCCATGAAAGATATCCAATCATTGGAATCGGTTCCTCATTTGTTCTTGCATTGTTGGTCTGTTGTGTCTTTATCAAATTCTTTGTGACATTATTGGAGAATGTTATCAATTTTGAGTATCATTACTGGTTATGGTAGAAGTAAATTTAATTTTTGTGGCAATGCACAATTTATGCTACACTTTAATGCATTTGGCTGGAACATAATTATTGCATCTTTAAGGAGATTTCTTTGGGCGAGTAGCTACTTTGAATAATATTCTGTGGTCGGCTTTTACTTAGTGTAAAACACAGGAGGGTTTTTACTCCTCTACAGTTATCATGTGGGATTGTCTAGCTTTGCTTCATTGAAAATTCCTTTTTTCTCTGTTTGATTTTCTTTATAATTTAAGTAGGATTTCTTGTCCTCCTTACTCTCGTGTAAGAGTGTCTTTCTAGTTTAAATGATTTTATTCTTTTTGAAAAAATTAAAGCACCATACAAAAAGGGTTTGTTCCCTTCTTTGAGTGACAGAGATAAAGCAGATGCATATGCATATGTTGTCTTTTGAAGCACGGCCAGATTAAATTTGAGATTTAGATGATTATTTTTTCAAGTTTGAGCGTTATGTTAGACATAATGATTTAGGCATGATAATATTTTCCACATCATTCATCCCGAAATGCTGCTGTCTTTCCTTGGTTTTGATTATTTTTGTCTGCCTGATCATTGGAAACTGAAGTCTAGCTACATACATGAGTGAAGAGGAGGTCCTTAAAGGGATTATTTTCCCTTCAACATCCAGGTATAAATGAGCTTTTTCTTTGCTGTGTGTAGCTATAAGAGATAGTTCTAAATGGGTAGCATCTTTCTCAAAACTAATACATATTTGCAGAATTCGAGATATTACAAAGAAGGTAGCTGCAGCTGTTATAAAAGAAGCAGTGGAGGAGGACCTAGCTGAAGGACATCATGGAATGGATGCTCGGGAGCTGCAGAAACTTAGTGAGGCAAGTTTTTGTTTGCTTGGAATATTGAATATTTTCTTAATAACTGTAGAAAGACATAACATTGTAAATTTTTATTACAATGTGGTTGAAATTAATTTTTCATGAGAACACACTTGCAAGGGTCTGGACAGAACTGTTTGCTGTCTTACTAATGTCCATAATTTGACATACCACCTTTCTCCTTAGTGGCCCCAATTACATGATACTTGTTTTCAAATCATTGAGAATTTGGACCTTTACTATATCTAAAGCCTTCATCTGCTTAAAGTAAAAGAAGCAAACCATGGACAATAGTCATAAAATAACAAACCACCAAAAATTACTCCTAAGCCTTAAACAGAGCAAGGTCAGACCTGTGGCTATGGCTGGCTCTCAAGACTTCATTTATATTTTCAATTTTGAGGATTTATTTCTTTGCACTCTCAAGGTAATCTTCCGCAATTTATTTGTGGTACGGTAGTTCTTAATAATGAGAGTATTGTGTAAGGGAGTTTTATATTCACATTTTTTTGTGAAATAGGATGACTAATTGACTTCGTTGTGAGTTTAAGCTGGTGGTTTATTCAGGCGTTTGTTTTCTTTGAAACACGTAAAGGTTTCCAAAGCTCGTTTGATCTAATGTACTTTTCATTTGGCTGCTGTTCATGTTTTGTTTCTTGAGGGACTTTTTATCTTCCATTGTTTTTGAGGCTCGTGAACTTTACATAGGCTTATTTTCTGAATTTTGGTCGAGTTTACTTTTTTCTATTTATTTCTCTGGCTTCCATTGTGCTTTGGTATTCATCGCATTTGTTTTATACTTTCTTCAAATGCACTAATGTTCCCTTACCATAGTGTGAATTGAGCTGAAAGTTTTTCATGCCTGTACTAATCATAGAGTAGTTCTTTCTCATTTAACATCAAATGTGCCACGTATTTATATATCAAAACTTTGAAGTTATTTATGCTTCTTTATGGGAGTTGCAGGATGAAATCGTGGAATATGTGCAGAATAACATGTGGAGTCCAGAGTACCCTACATTAGTTTACAAAAAAGAATGAGTAACCTGCAGGGTTAATAACTGCAAATTCCCTCTCGATGCATCTATGCTTCGATCGGGTTTACATAACACTGCTTAGGGTGGAATCAACCATGCAGGGTTAGTTGATTGAAATTCTAAAACATTATCTCATAGTTTATTTCTAAAACTCTAGCAAACTTATATTTTTATGTATATGATGTTTCTTTTAATAAATAAAAATGAAAAGCCAAGTTTAGTTTTTGATTTACTTTTATTTCTGTTGTGTTGTACTTTTGTGTCGCTTGGGTTTATATCGAAATTGTTGGAGTGACTGCTGATTACTTATTCGAAGTGATTTGTATTTAAAATCTTTTATTTCAAGGAGTGTTACTGTATTTTTAGGAATTATGTTCTTAAGAATATTATAATTAAAAATATTATTCTTATGAAAATATTAAAAAATAATACCTTTGACTAGATTTTAACATTTTAGGAATATTTGTTAAAGTTAAAATAATTGAAATATAAAATAAGAGTTGGAATGGAAGTTATTCTTAGGTTAAAAAATAACTTCTCATATTTAACTTTCCTACACATTATCGTGGGAATAGAAATAAAATAAATTATGTTATTATTATTTTTTGAGAATGAAAAATATTCTGAAAAATATTTTTTTAATTTTATTTTGATCTTTTAATTTTTTATTTTGATCCTTTAATAATTTTTTTTTGTTATCAAGATAAATGATGATATAATAATGATTTTATTATGTTATAAAAAAATTTAATAAAATAGTCATGTGTAATATTTTTTAGTAAATTTTATTTTTAAATATTTATTTATTCAAAATAATAAATAATGTTAAATTAATTAATAAAAAAGTTAAAAATACATTTTAATAAAAAAAATTATATTTTGTTAGACTCTTTGATTACATGATAAGTCATTCAACTATCAATATTATTGAGTTGATAATATTATTATTTAACAAACAATAGATATTAAAATAAAAAAATTTAACATCAAGGATCAAAACAAAAAAAATTAAAAGATCAAAATATTTTTTTTTAAAATATCAAAATATAAAAAAAAATTTCAAAAATTAAATTTATATTTAAACCTTTTTAAAACTTACAAAAAAAATACAAGAATATTACTTTTTCAAGTTTACATTTAAGAGAGTTTTTAATCGGTGAAACTGTTAATTTTTTATTTAATAGAAAAGTTATATTTATTTCATGTGTTACTCAAATATGCTTTAAGAAAACTTGATCTATTAAAAAACAACCAATCATAATTATCATGTGGCAATTTCTCCTTAAGCACCACCAAACGTGTGTTGGAAGGCGTCCAACGCAGAAACACAGTTATGACAATAGTGTTTGTAGTGGTTGCAACACTGCATTGATGTTCAATAATTCATAACTTTGGCCGTACAATTATGAGTTTGGTTCTACAATTTGGGGAAGACATGTGATTTCTGAATTTCCTAATTCAACGTTTGAAGAGGACGTTAACTACGTTCTACACTTAGTAATGGCCATGACTCGTGCTCCTGACATGTCAATATCATTATGTCACAACACTTTTGTAGAGTTAGGCATAGTGGCATACTATAAACATATCATTTTGAGTACTTCAAACTTGACATGATTATATTTAGATTAAATACATTTTATCTCTTTAAATAATTTACATAATATTTGTTTTTAATCTAAAAAAGTAATTTATCTTTTACTATCTTTTATGGAACTTGTGATGTGTGATTTTTATTTTCATAAATAATAGGCTAAAAGAAAAGTTGATTTTGTTTGAAAAACAGATTATTATTGACACATTTTTACAACAAATGACTATAGGAGAGGAGTGTTAATGATACACTATTATAATGTACAATTTATTAAAATTTATTGAAAAATAATAATTCTTAATATTTTGAGGGACCAAAATCCTCCCACTCACTTGTTTACAAGTTCTTGGTATCCCTCTCCATCAATTAGCCCTGAACAAATACAACAAAAAGGAGATGTCACAGTTCAAATATATAGAAAAAGAATGATTAGCCACTCACTTGTTTCTAAGTTCTTGATACCTCTCTCCGTCAATTAACTCTCTCTTGTATACTAAATGTACCATCAATTCCTACTTCTAACTACCCTTAATAACTTTGCTACCCCTAAATGGACTCATGTGCCTTTATTCCCCTCATCTTTATTTCTTCTCTTATAAGCCTTCTTAATTGGAAGATGCACCATACCAATTTTATTTATAATTTTCACTTGTGCTTGTAAAACTCCACTACAACAAATAATGTAGTTAGTGAACATGCTACACTTTCATTTCCATCCATCTTTAAACTTCTCCATGCTTAATGATTTTTCTAATCAAGTGATAGTTTTGCAAAATATGTTTGGACTTTTCATATTGGTTTTTTTGTTTAAGCATTACCTTCATTAATATCACACAATAATATATTTGACTTGTTCTTTTGTTGAAGGAACCACGTTGAATTCAAACACCAACCTTTCTCCATACAAAGTGCTTCTATAACGGCATTACTTGTTACTATGTATTCTGCTTTAATTATTGAATCAACTAATTTAAATTTTGTTTAGAGTTGATGCAAGTTTTTAGATTTTTATTTTCAAACTTAAATTTGAAAATAAATTTTAGATAAAAAAAAAAGTTGAAATAATTTTTAAATCTAGTTAAACTAAATTTTAGAAAAAAAAGTTTCTAATTCTAGTTTTAAGTTTAAGAATGTGCATCATCATCTCTTTCGATACTTTCCTTTCTCTTTCTACGATGCCTCTAACTTTCACTTTGATCTCGTGTCGGTTATTATATTACACCTAACATCAAATTCAACATTTTCTTACCGCATGGCATGACAGTGTATCTAAGTGTGTATTTGATATCTCATCGTGTCAATTTGAATTTGTGTCCCTTTGAAGCTAATAGTTGCTTCTACATATTTTGTTTCTTTTGGTGTATTTTTGGACATAAACACATGTATATAACGTAAAGACAAACATACATTAAATAACATTATCTCTATCACAAAACATCAACTCACATTATCAATTTGACTCAATTTATTTTTAAAAACTCGAGTCCAAAAGCAATGAAGCACAGGAAAAAAAATCTAGTAGATCTTTAGTGAAAACAAAAATACGTAGAAAGCAATTCTCGTTTCATAAATTAATTTTGTGGTATTAAGTTAGACTCAAAATCAAATTTAAAAATAGATTTAAAATTTATTTTATAAATTTTATGTTTAAGATATTCAATCCTTAATGTAAAAATATTTGTTAGAGATCTCACACCAACTAAAGATATAAGTAAAATAGTATAGATAAATGAAAGGAGAATAATCTTAACCTCATAAACTAATTTTATGAAGTTGAATTAAATCTAAACTCAAATTTTAATCAAATATCGTGAAGAAAATCATTATATTATCTTATTTTATATTGTAGATTTCTTGTAAATTTCTTTCTCTATGAATTTGGTTATACAATGAAATGTCATTTGACGTATTTTGTTTTGTGCATGAAATATAGAAAAAGGAAAATATATTAGATTTTTAAAGTTATAAAATTAGAAAAATCAAAATTATAAACTAAAAATTAGTTTATTTTTTAAAATAGTAATTAAAAAATTTAAACCACTTCTTAGCTTATTTGGAACTTTTTAAACTGATTTCACCAACATTTGAGGTGAAAACATAAGTTAGACTTCATTTTATTTGTCATTTTTGTGTGAAACAAAAATTACATTAGTATAACCTATATAAACTTTTAATTTAAAATCTCCATAAATGAGGAATTGTTCTTAATTTTTCTTAAATATTTAAGAATGATAATCTTGGCAATAGCATCAAATGTTCCTCACCACGGTTTACTTAATATTAACTAGTTGTTTGAAATTTTAAGGAAAAAGGAATGTCTAGAGGTTGTTATAAATAGCATTATTATAATTTTGGTGGAGAGAAACATATTATCATTACTGTGCCAGCAAGGCCTACAGAAAAAGGTTGTTGCAATTTGGACTTGTGAGGGCAGATATTTTGCTCCAAATTCTGAACCATGAAGAGTTTGGAGGTGTATGCTAATTTGAATTAAAAGCAAGGGTTTGAGTCTATTCATATTATGACAATGCCAGGAAGGATTTGAAAGAATGCCATTGACATTCTAATCTCGAATTGTTGCTCCAACTTAAACATATATGGCATTTTCTTTTGGTGTTTCTGGGTACAAATTTCGAAAGTCTTACATCAGAGATTTTGCGTGTATAATAATAGAGGAGTTGAAAATTTATGCTAAATGTCAAACAACTTTATAATGTCAATTAATCACGAATCATGTTAAAAATAATTATTTAATTCGTTATTATCAAAATCAACAAAATGATGATACATAATTTCTGACTTGATAACTTTTTACTGTGTGAATACATATCATATTTTCTGATAATAAAGTTCCACTTGCAAAGCCCACTACTGTCAGAAAGTTATTATCTATCTTATAAGTTTTCCTTCTTTCTTTCTTATTTTCATTAGCATCGATCTAAACAATATCTAACTTTACACAAAAGGTTAGTTCAAACCTTATACTGTACGGAGACCTTCAAGTAGGTAAAAAATTTATATATTTTATAATAAAATTATTATATTTTGTCCAAATTTGTATGCGCGGTTAATCTATAAATTATAAATATTATTTTGTATTCTTATTTAAATATTTAAATAAAAATAAATAAGCAACAAGATAAGTTTAATAATTTCTTTTAAAAGGCTATGTCACTTTAACTTAGTTATATAGGTCCTTTTAAAAGTCTAAGGCTAGTTAATAAGTGGTAGGGGCTTTAGCTTCTTAGGCGTGTAGTTTTAGGTTTATGATTGAGCGGCTAAATTAGTTAGCATAGGATTGCTATAACTTGATTAATTAATAGTTTCAAGTTTAAGTAATAGAAATGAAAAAGTGTTAAAAATCAGTATGAAAAATTTTGTTTATAATGATTTATCTTACAAACTAGAATAGCTGAATGCCTAATTTAGTCTTTGGATAGCATGGTCTTAGATCCACACAAAAAAATATTAATCTCATTTACCAAGTAAAAGGATGTGATGAGACATCAAAATAAATTAAGTTGTAGACTAAGTACAATGAAAAACTAAAATAAATTAAGTCAGGGTCCTTAATAATTTGAAGTTTTCCTCTGCATTTTGGAGGAAAACGTCAATTTAATTTTGAAATTGGTATTTTTGGTTAATTTTATCTTTGAAGTTGTATAAGTTATTGATTTGGTTCATCAAATGACCAATTGGCACACTACCTATCAGTTTGGTCGTTGACATTATAAAAAAGCAAATTAAATCTCTAACTAACTTTAGTAAGTGTTAGTCACTTTGGTTTCACAAGTTAGTTAGTTAGCATCAACAACTACATTAACTCCCAAACTAAAAATTAAAAGTTATGAATGAAATTAATCAATGATTGTTTAAATTAAAATTAAATTTATGTTTTTGTAATATTAGAAACAAATTAATTAGTGATGACAATTTTAAGTAATAAAATTATAGGGTTTTTTTTTTTTAATGTAGCAAGAAGATAGTTCACAAATTTGAATTCATACTTTATAGGGAAAGTTCTTCACTGTAAGCTTTACTGTACAGAAAAATTATGAGATTATCCATGGTACTCTAAATCCTTTTCGTGTGCCTTTCTAGAATATCATTAATGCTTTCACTTCTTTTGACTTTTTCTTTATCATCATGGATAATCCTTATTGTTCTCCTTTATATATACCAAGATATTTCGTGCTTGGAAGCAAAGTTTAGATTTTAGTTGACACTTGATAACCTCCATGGCCATGATAAAAAGCTTCGTGAGCACTAAATCGAAGCCATCCACCAATATGTTCCACTAACCTAAGGCAGGTCAACGTGGGGTAATGGAAACGTTATTATTACAAATATAACGTAAGAACATCTACCATGTATTATTGTATATATAAGGTGTTTATTTTAATTTTATAAAATTTAATATGTTATATAAATTTTAAATTTTATATAAAAATTTATTCTAATATTAAATTTGTTAAAATAAATGTTTAAATTAAAAT
>JAMLFT010001561.1:0-30053 GCA_026544285.1 Pachyrhizus erosus
CTATATTTAAGTAATTTTGTTTTTGTTGAGTTTTACAATAATTTACTTAATTGTCATTCCTATAACATAATTTGTGATTGGCTAATATTTTTATTTTTTTACATCATTAGTGCATATATTTTACTTTATAAAAAAATTGTTTAGTAATTTCTTCATCTAATAAATAGAAAGATTAATAAGAAAAAATGTAAAAATATATTTCATTAGAATTATTTGTAATGTAATATAAAATACTTAAGAAGTTTATATATTCATTTAACTAATTTATAAATTAGTTTGATGAAATAATTTTATTTAACACATAAATTTATTTTAATATTTTTTATAAATAATTTAAAAGTAACTAAGATAAATTAGTTTATAAAATATTAATTATTCTTTTTATTCTCGTTAATTTATATAATTTTTTAATTAAATAATTGATTATATTTTTATATCATTTTACATTTATCTATTAATTTTTTAAAATATTTTTAGTTCAATTATCTAACTTATAAATTTTTATTTTTTAACTAATTTATCAATTTTAGTTAACTTATAAACTAATTTTGTTAAACACTGATTATGGGTGTTGGGAACAGGTTGGTAGATGAATAATTTAGATCCAAAACCGTTTATAAACTTCAAAGACACCTAATGATGTACGACAATACTAGTCTGATTAAGATGGTACAGATCTAAGTAATTAAGATCGGACTAGATTGACACAAATCAAAGTATTTATTTCTATAAAATGAGATAATTAAATATATATTATTAGTTATTTTACTTAAATTATAAAAATTATTGAAAAAGTAGTTTAATTTCAACATACATATGAGAATGACAAATATTGTTTTTAAAGTGTTTCATAAGAGGGAAGTTTTTAATTTTACATGATTCATATCTATTTTAAAAGATAACAGGGAAAAATATGTTTTCAAGAATGTTTTTTTAACTAAGCTTTTAAGTTAATTTTTTTCTTGTGATAAAAATATTATATTATTCTTACTAAATTATTGAATGTGTTAAATAATTAAAATATCTTACAGAAATATTAAGTTAATCTTTGCCTCTAAAAAAAATTGTATAAATATTTAAAAAATATTTATGACTAACTAAATAAATTTTATTTATTTTTAAAAATCATAATTTTCAAAATTCATGATTTATAAGAATCATAATTCCTAAACATAATTTTTTTTTTTTACCAAAAGCCCTAAAGATAATTGTCACTTTCAGAATTACAGCTTAATGGTGTTTGAAGTATCAAGGCTAATGATGGCTAAAGAGACAGGAACTAGATGGAAAGTTTAAGTCAAAATTGCTATTATAAATGAGTAAATAAAATATTAATTAAATAATATTAAAGTAGTTTTTTACATAAATATTATAGTAGCTAGTTTTAAAATATTGTGAATAGGGCTAATGATTCAAATAGTAATTCAACTAATTTTTTTAATAAATCTCAATACTTAAAAATGCAATCTCTGACTTCAAAGAATATTCTGAATTCACAAAAGAAAATATTTACTCAAAATATAAATTTGAAACAATAGTTAAACTTTGTTTTTATTTAAGGATAGAGTCAGACTCAACTCGAAATAGTTAAATAGGATAAATCCATACCAAAGAGAACTTATACCGACAATAAAATTATAGACTGTGGTACTTAAATATCCTTACACCAGATGGTGATTTTATTATTTGGAATCGTCATTGGAGTTTTTATTTTATATAGTTTTTCTCCATGACGTAGGAATTATAAACTACAATTTTGAATGATCAAGGGAATGCCCTGGGTGGCTTGATGTACAATTCTGAAGTTATTATCACGTTTTATTATTAAAAAAATCCAGTTTATGATAAAATAGATATTCCTAAACAGTATTTGCGTACACTTTATCCACGATAGCTAAATGGTATGGGTTGACGAATTCATTTTGCTAAGTTCTCGAACGAAAATTTCGTCATTTAGAGAAAGTAAAAAAAAAAAACGTGATATGAGAAGTAGACCCCAGAAGTTATGACATCGAAGTTTCATTTTTATTTTGACAATTTCTCTTATGGTGCATTTTTTCTTCTTTTGATAAGGACATGAAAATACCAAGTCGACATGTTATAATCATGATCATTTTTCACATTGCTACAATTTGAGGATGAACTTTGGGTTTAATTTTAATACATTCCTTTGGTGAATATGATTAAGATGTTAAATAAACTTTGGAATATCTATTAAAGTGGTATAAAACCTCTCCCAAAAAAGCATTTTTCATACAAATAATTTTTAATCAAACTCTAATCAACAAAGGGTCTTATTTGTTATTTAATTTAATTTTAATAAATCTAACATAATTTTTGTTAATATTTTGCCAACCTTTAGCTTAAAGATATTAATTGACATTTACTATTTTATGATTGAATAAAATTTATGTGAGTCTTACATAATTTAATATGCTGTTCAATTTAAAGAATATATTGCTAACATTAATTATAATAAATTTGATAATGATATGTTAAACTCATTAAATAATGTGGCACCAAGACAATGGTGAAATAAAAATAAGATTATAAGAGTTTGTGATCTTTAAATTTTTTAAGATTTTTATTTTTAGTTTTTGAAAAAAAATGTAACGTCTCTAAATTTTTTTTATCTTTATTTCTAATCATTTAACACTTTTTCTGTACTCATAATCCTTACTAAAAGCATGGAAAAAAAAATAAGGAACTAAAATTAGTTAAAAAAATTTCAAAGATTAAAAATAAAAAATCTAAAAATTTGAGAATTAAAAAGATAGTAAAAGAAAATTATAAATTAATTGTTGTAGACGTTATTCTTTTGGGTTCAAAATTGTTGTAGAAGGATAACTTTCAAAACAATAAAATTCAAATGGTTGTAGATGGTTCACTAGTTTGATCCTTGTATATAGAAACAATCATACTGAAAGAGATAATCTAACTATACCGTAGATGTTTTCGGCTTAAATAAAATTATCTTTTACAAAAGATACTTTGTCCATTAGGAAATAAAAATTTGTACAACAAAATTAAAAAAATTATTATTAAGTTGTAATGGTTATCGATCAATTTGATATTATAAAATTTAAGAATTAATTTATCATTAAGTTCTACAACAACAGAATTAAAACATTATTTTTTTTTTCAGATTCAAGGATTAAATTAATAATTTTTTTAATGATTAAATTGTTAACACCTCATACTTTTAGATATTAAAATAGTCATTTACAAAAAAAAAAATTGTGAATTGTTATTTCTCTTTTAAGATATGCATTTTTTTCCCATGTTTTATTCCTTTTGCATGTCAACCATTGTTTGGTCGAATTTTCGTCAAACCATGAGATTTCATCGACTGTGGCATGTCATCTGTATATAAAAATCTAAAAAGGAGATAGAAAGAATTAACTGCAAGGTTCCTGGATCCTTCGTGCTGGTTTTTTGTTTTTCAATTCCACAAAATCAGGCCATTTTATTGCACGTAACTTTGTAAGAATTTAGACATAGTTTTTCTTTTCGTTTCTTTCTACTTCTTGCATGGAAATTATGGGATGCAGGTATCTAATCTATATAGCATGTAACATATATTAATTTTTATGAAATTAACTATTTAATTATTTTTAAAACAACTATGTTATCTCTAACAAAAAAAAAAAAACTCTAAAGACTATTTTAGTAGTTATACTAGTTTAGCTTTAGAATTAATTATAATCCCATGCTTTGAGTGATGTTTAAATTACACATTTGTCTCCCTTTATTATAAAATTTACAGTCCTATATTATGAGAGATGAATATGGACTCTTTAGGAAGATGACCTATGCAAAACACCCAAGCCTATAAGGTTTAGAGATTGAGAGACCGTAGATTGTCTGAAAAGGCTGACCTATCCTAACACTTGAACACTGCCTAAACAACTGATCTGCAAACATTGACAATTATGATTAAGGAAGGCATCAGCCTTAAAAAGTTTCCATATTTTCAACCCAAAGTTAGTGGTCAAGAGGAGTTATCACATGTAACTTACGAAATCGGTGAGTTCTATCCCATACGTATCATGACACTGTAGATTACACAATTCACAACGTTAGAGGATATTCAAAGTTTCCATAAATAGACATGACATCTCTTCCTTTAAGGTAGGTTGGTTTTACGCTTGTAACAGATTTCTTGAGACTCTCTATTGAGATCTCTTGAGTCCCTACTTGACTTCAAGGCTCCTTAATATTCTCTAACACGAACAAATATAAATTAGATTTTAATTATTTTCAATATATGTACATGAATATTTTTAATAATGATAAATAATTGTGAAAGCATCTCTCCTTGATTTCTTTTTCTTTTTCCACAACTTTCATTTTCATCACCAATTCATTTTGAATGCCCTGTTATTGATTTTAATATTTTAAAAGGCAAAATGAAAATTTAAATACCTTTATAACAACTTTAAATTTTTAATAAAACTCTATTTCATCTTTATGCAAATAATACTTTATACAAGCACTTCATATTCATAATTGTCATTGTCAAGCTTCTATTCAGCTAGCTAAGGATGAAATATCTGTCATGATAAAAGTAATTCGTTAGCACCTAACACTTAATCAATATTGCTTTGCCCCTAACCAACAATTATCGCAATCTTGTATGATGTGTAATTGTTAAGTCTCATCTTATTGATATTCCTGATCGTAATTAATCACTTGAATTATGTACTACCATAAAAAGAGGATCGTATCTATAAGAGAGATGAAGTTTTAGAACTTACACGGGTATCTATAAGAGAGAAGGAAGACGTTTGTTTATATTTCTTTCATTTTCCCTTAATTTCTTTGTATAAATGTGTTTGCATTTATATGGGCAAGAATGTTAAAATAATAAACCTACAACTAGCTTCTATGATAAAAATGCTTGCAATGCAAATAACCTTTACTGGTTGTAACATAATATAATATAAATTAAAAATTATTTACAATTACAGGTAATAATTATTATAAAATTTAAAAGAAATAGTCATAAATAAGGATGACAGGAAATTAGAAAGCAATTATCGATGGCTGGTTATAAAAAACTACCGACAGTTTGCCATCGTCAGTAAATATAACTTGCTAGTTCCCTGTTGTGTAACTTACGGCTTCATTCTGATTATTAAAAAAAAAAATTGCATCGCACTTATTTTCAACAAAAGTTTAGTAGTTACTTTCATTTTTCAAATGAAATTAAAAGTTTATTTTATTCCATAAAAAACCATTAAAACAAAAAGACGATAACTTTATTATATTTCATTTTAATGTATCCCATTTAATTCCATTTCTGTCTATATTAAATATTCAAACATAGTAAGTTGTTTCTATCCTCCCTCCTTCACTTTGGAGCATGTTATGTTATCAAGTCACATGAAATTGACACTGTCAATTATGATTTAAAACATGCAAATCATATTTATGATTTTATATTCGATTCTGAAATGTCATGTCACAATGAATTATAATTTCATTTTTTTAAGAATAAAATATTAATGAATCAACGAAATTACAAGACACTTACGATTTGACTTAATTGATCACATTGCCCACCTTCAACCACCTCCTAACTCCCTAGCCATGACTTGCCAACTATTGTCATTACCTAATGATGTCTCTTTCCACCGTGAATTTTTTTCTTACCCGTGACCCCAAAATACTTGTGCAAATGGAGTTGTAATCCTAATTAATTGTCCATCAACTTCTTTTTAACCAACAAGAATTACGTCCAGTGCCTCGAATAGATTCCTAGATACCTGCGTGGAACCCAATAAATATATATATATATACATGGATAAATGAAAAATCAAATTATTTTAAGAATAATTCTAATAAGATTATTCTTCAACCTTCTTATTTATTTATTTTTTCAAATTTAATGATTCGGATTTCTTATACATTAAAACAATTAAATTTTAATAAAGTAAATAGTAAAGATAAAAAATAATTGTTATAAAATTATTTTCTCCCTTCGAGGTCCACGACAAAATGACAAGGTAAAAATGATTTTAGAGTAGGTTCTAGATAAATCACCATGAATGAAGAAGATACTTATTACCATTATTAACACCATTCTCATTCGAGGCTCTAGCAAGCCAAGATCAAACAGATAGGGAAAGCATTGAAGGCTTTGGTGATAAGGATTGAGGATGGAAACTGTAGTAGTTCAAGGTAGAAAGGAGATCAAGCTTTTCATACCAAACCGTCATAAATAGTAATAATCATTTTCATGATGATCAAAACATGTTATTTACTAATGAGTAATCCTTAAGAAATCAAGGTGATCATGATAAATTTGAAGGACCGTAACTAGGAAAGTACAGCCCAGAATGTAAGACAAATGCTTACTATTTGCTATGACCATGGCCACTTAGCATCTCTCCATCTAAACCACCGGTTTCTAGGACTTACTTCAGCTAAACAACCTTGGTCGCCTCCTCTTTGTTGCAAATGTCTACTATCATCACTCAATCTACAGCACTGCAATTTATTGTCCCGTATCAATGCTTCCTCCTTATATGTGGGAATGTTATATCTAGGATGTTGGACAAAAAGCACATTTTTCCACCAGAGTTTTATAGCCTGCAGAAAACAAGATTAAGGAGAACGAACATATTGCACACAGTACAAGCACTAATCAATTGAAAACATAAAACAGTTCCTGAACTGATTGATGGTGTTCAAAAGGTGGCATGCTGATTTAACTAAAGCAAGCAAATGCTTTAGTTATATCTCCACAAAACTATCGCTTTTTTAGCACAACTAAAAGATGTGGAATTGATCTACGGAAACATTTGGTTTTGAAGGAAGTAAAGATAGGATGCATTTCTCTATTCAAATGAAAAAAATTGATTATGACTTACAGCCAAAACTGGTATTCTAGTATCCCAATCTGAAGCAAAAAAAAATTGGTTTCAATAACTTATGTCAGTTTTCTAATTTATTTATTAGGTTCAATTTAATCTTTTTATTTTTAAAATTTTCAATTAGGTGCTTTAAATTTTAAAATGAGTTCAATTTGATCCTTGCATCTAAATTGTGCACTCCACAATTTGGACGACATTAGTCTTAATTTGGATGAAAAGACTTAATTGAATCCATTTTAAAAATTAAGAGACTTAATTGAACCTTCTAAAAATAAAATGATCAAATTGAATCTAATAAATAAATTAGAAAACTAAAAAAGTAATTAAACCAAAAAATTTCAAGTTTACTGTTATCCTGGAAGAAAATGGTGTGAACAATCTAAGCCAGTGAAAAAAACATTAAGTAGGGTTCACCTAAAAACCTGAATGAGGAATCTGAGAGCATCGTTATTCAATTGATATCACTCAGTACAACCCCCCCCCTTCCCCCCTCCCCAAAAAAAATTAGCAGCTTTAGAATCAAAGGTCCAGTAGTAACTGGATAGCTCATTAGTTTGGAATGATAGAACGAGTGCAATACTACTTTCTTTAATATATCTGTCTATCATGTATGTATCAATGAAGATATCAATTTATTGCTTGACTAACTAGAGAAGATTGAAAATCATATACTTCCCCTGCAAACGGCATCAATTAATTCCTTATCAAGTTACAAGTACGGGCAATGCTATCAACATACTTTTTTTACCACATAAATTCATCCTATCAGAGAATGTCAAATACTATTATTAGAATTTATCTATAAGTTTTTTTCCAAGACCTAGCTATGCACACAGCCAAATTTAAGTAAAAAAACTATTTACGGGATAACAATACTTTATATGTCAAAGCAAGCATTATTCAAATGCAAATCCAAAGGAGTATATAATTATAATTTTTTAAAATGTCAATTTCCTAGTTTTTCAACAATGTACATGTTTTTATCTGTCAGAAATAAAAAAACTACCAGATTCTAATTCAGATAAAAATATAAAACTGTTAGATATAAAAAAACATTAATAAATCTTCCAAGTACTAGCTTATGGTTAGTTTGGTTGGTATGAAAGATTAGAGAATGAAAGTGAAAAGAAAAGAAAGAAGAGGAAAGATAAAAATAAGAGTTGTTTGTTTGAGATGAAAGAGAGTAGAAAGATTTTTAAGAAATGATGGGACCCACAAAAAAAAATCATCTGAGAAGTAAAGGGAAAGGCAGTGAAAGGCGCACTTTTCGAAAAACACTGACATACATTCTTGCCGATTATATATATATAATAAATAGATAAATAATAATTAAATAATGTTTTTGCTTACTTATCAAATCACTTTAATTCAATATTCTTCTCTTTACTACCATTTTTCACTTCAACCAAACAATCTACTTTTCACCCTCTTTCTACTCTTTCACTCATTCTCATTCTTTTTATTTCCTCACAACCAAACACAAGCTTAAGCTTTTAGGAAAGTTCATGCTTGATATGGTACTAGTCCCCATGATGACAAGGTCAACAGTTTAGTCCCTATTGTCCCCATTTGTGTTCAGTACTGAGGGCTACCAGACTGCAAGGAGCTGGTCTCAGTAAATTTCAGTTCCAAGCACACACTTCAAATTTCAGTGATTTCAAGTTCAAGCCTCATAAATTGCTTGCCAAAGAAAAATTATCATAGTCCGACAGCATTTTCACTAAATACTAATCATAAAAAAACATAGTAAGAGGCAAGTATAGCAAAAAAGAAGCTTACATGCCAATATATCCATACTGCAACTTTATGGGGCATCAACCAAAAGAAAACTGCATGATCTGACTCTGGGGATGAGCACAGCTTTTTGGCTTTCAGACTGGCGGTAAAATAGTTTCCATGCTTAGGATGATGAACTGAAATTGATATTGTAAGATTCTCTCCAGGATCATTTGCTTTGATATTCCAACTTCCAAGCATATCCTAGCATGGCTCAAGGAGATGCTTATTCATTAAATGCAGAAAAATTATTTAAACTTATTGTGATTATCTAACAAATTAAATTTAACCATGTAGACAAAGTATCTGAGGCAAATCAATATATCTATAAGACATTGTAGTATATGTAGGAAATGTTCATTCATTAATCCAGACTCTTCATTACCATCATTTTGTTCCAGTTGCATTCCCCTAACGTAATGAATAATGCTATGTATTTAATCTTTATATTCTGAGAATGACAGTATACAGCAGACTGCCATATAACTCAATCCTTTTTTGGAACTTCTTAACCTCAACAGGCAACATCATTTCAAGCTACTTTGGGCACATGAATAAGAGAACACAAGAGTCCAAAAACAAAGTAACAAGCTTGCCAACTGATCAAACATTGGTTAACTACTTGCAGGGCTATGTCAAAATATAGATTTTGCCCTGTCACTTCTATAAACACAAAGAAAAAGAAAACTTATCTTGTTATTTATATTTATATATCAGTACAAATAGACTCAATAAGAAGTTCAGCAAGATGAACACCAAACAAAAGTTGCAGAACAGTGTAAACCAATTATCAAGAACCAGAAGAAGATAAAGTGTAGAGTGGAACTGAGGAAGTAACTGTTGTTTTTTCAATCTGGATACAACACAATAAAATAGAACAAATAATAGTTTTTGTGAACCATAATCTCCTGACTCCTACATGCTGTAAAGAAAAAAGGCATAGTTTACATACCATAAAAGGACTGACATGCAAAGCCTTGGCCACTAGATCAGAGTGTGGATTGAACACAAAAGATACTCTTTCACCCCATGGTGTATTTGTCACCTGAAACAAAAAAATCAGCAGTACTGTCAGCACAGAGCAAAAAATTGTGCAAAATTGGAAAAAGACATGAACATTCTTCATTTATCAAAATATTTGAAGTTTAAAATACATAACACCCCTCTCCCCAAAGAAAAAAGACTATTTCTGATTCAACAAAGAGAATCGTAGATAGAAATGAAAGCTGCTAAAATGCTGTCAATTATTTAATGCCAAAAAGAAGAACACATAAACTATAGGCCTAATTCTAATTGGTTTGAGCAAGTTGAATGAAGTTGGTACTTGATAGTGAGAGAAGATTACCCACTGATGACTTGAGTGAGGAATAAAGCATAAATTAGAAAACTCACGTAAACTAAGAAAAGATAGCATCTTTGTCACACACCTCAGCAATGCACTTCTTTAGCCGTTTAGTAGAGCCTTCAACAGCATAGCAATAATACACACTCAAAGGATTCTGTTCATAACCCACACTAGGAGGGATTGTCAGGAGCAAACTGCAGAACAGAATTCAACATGAAGCAATTGCAAATCAAAACTTCACAACAGAGAAAAATAAATCATTTTAGGTCCTCCATAAATTTTTCCATAGATAAGAAATGAAAATAAGAAACACAAATGAACTGAGTTTCTGTTATAAATTGAAACCAACTTATGCAGTCAATTCTGCAGAAGCGTTCTATCAAACTTCTCCAAAAACTGAGATGCATAAATCGATTTTAACATACCAAAGAAAAAAAAAACTCAATCCATTTTACCTATTTATCTTCTTCTTTTACAACGTCTTACAATTAAGTTTATACAAAAAGAAAACTCTAAGCTATCAGACACTGAAAACAAAATTGAAACGTCAAGACAAATTTTGCATGGCTGACAGAACCCAATGGGCAAAAATTTAGAAATAAAGAAGATGAATTACATGGGTCCATTGGTGTCGGTAATTTGGCGTGCTTCATCAGGAGAAAGATGGTCGTGAGGCGCGTGACGCGCACGGTCGAGGTCAATGAGTGCGTAGCGGACCCGGTATTGGAAGGAATGGTTAACGGGGTGGCGACGTTGGTGCCACACTGTGCCTTCGTAGAGAGATATGGGTTCAGCTTCGTCGGTGGAGAAGGAAGAAACGGCGCGTGAGGCTCCCCGCCACCTTAGTAGTGCGTGAAAGGGAAGGAGAAGGGAGAGAAAAAGAGAGGTGAGGGAAGTGGACACGACAGAGCAAAGTAGATGAAATATTTCCATTATTTTTTTTATTTGGCCACTCAATTTTCTCCTTTGAAGTAACACTGTAGTTTGGCCAAGTTGGTCACCAAGTTATCAAATTGTTTGACCCGTTGAAGACACTAATATAATACGCGTCTTTGCGTATGCACTTAAAAATATTCTCATATTTGCTTTTATATGTGTTCAGGTAATAATTTTAATTTCCATTTATGTACCTGTTAAACATCTACATATCCATATTCATACTTTATTTACATATAAGGTAACTAAAAATTATTAATTCAAAATTACTAAAATTAAATTAAAATTTAATTCTTAAATAATTCAAATATAATATTAAATCATGCGAACTTATTTTAAGTTGTTCCACGCATGCGTGAGTCATAACTAAAAAATAGAAATATAATCATTTTTAATTATTAATATTCTAATTCTTAAATTTAATTAAAGCTGACAATAATTCTTAAACTTTAATAATAAAATTAATATTTAACAAAATATATAATTATAAATATATATAAGATATTTTAATTAAATTATTATATATAACAAGTGTGGGTATGAGATAAGTTGGATATTATAATATTTATACTTATATGTACTTTAATTATAAATTATAAATAAATATTTTATCTCAAAAATATCCTTTAATAGATGGATAATTATCATGTTTATTTGTAGATATTTTTATGTATATCCATGAATTTTTTTAGGATGATATGTTGAATCAAATTTCTCTTTAAAATATGTCATTATTTATTGCAATAGACTTAACTTCAAATAGAAAGCAAACATTAATTTTTGCGTAACTAGAGTTTTAGACCTTTAGACGAAAAGGAGTTGATTGGATTAGAAAGTGAAAACAAGTGATAATTGTTTGTTTTAAATATATATAACAATCTAACCTAGAGAATAATTACCAATTTTTGTATAATTTGAGCTTTAATATTTTGATCCTAAGATAAATAATCAATAACTTTTATATAATTTTTTATATGAAGTTATGTTCAAAATTTAAGATATAAAGTATTGATGAAGTTGTCATAAGAAAAAAAAAATAGGAACAAGTTATTGCTATAATAGAATCTTGTTATATATCAAAACTCTCTTATGTTATTAATACTATATAATCAAATTATCGTTGGTTTAAACTCACCAATTTTATAATCCTATAGGTTTAAAATATACTTTATTCAATGTGATTTCAACTTGTTTTGTTGTTGAACTATACCAAATAATGTGTTAGCATTATATGCTTCAACTTAGTCTAAGGGAGGAGATTCTAAGGGATATAGAAGCCATGACCCTCACAATTTTTATTTTTATTTTTTAATTATAATGTTTGATTTTGGTTAAGAGATCTTTAAGGCTTTTGGTGAAAGTCTAATTTTTATTAAAGGTATTAAGCTTAAACCTAATTCATTATAAATGTTTTTCATAAGTATAAATTTATAATATTTGAGAGAACTTTCAATTATTAAATTTATCATGATTGTCACTTGAATTAATATTTAAGGGTAAAAATATATATATGACATAATTAATACTTAAAAATTTTTAGACAAGCAAATGATTTTGTTGATCATTTAGCAAAATTCGTTTGTAAACAAACATTTGGATTTGGTATTTTAGATGAGCTCCTAAGAGGTGGTGTACTTTTTTTTATTTTATTTTAAGATGTTATGAGGTTAACAATACATCATAGGGTTTGTTTATAATTTTGTTTAGGTTATTGTCCTCCCCCATACAAAAAAAAAAACTTAAATACATGAGCATTAATGGTTATATATGTCATTAAAAAACCAACGATACCTTTGAAGTCAAATTGTTAAAACATAATTGACATTACTACTACATGCATGAATCTTTTTTAGATGATGTCACTTGCATTAGATTAGTGGATGATGCTACACTTGTCATCGTTCAAACCATCCACCTAACTCAACGTAGAACAAAATTAAAATACAAAATTTTTAAAACAATATTTGATCAATAACAAGATAAAATAGAATCAAAGCATAAATTTTAGTTTTACAAGTCCATCAATAACATTAGAAACATAAAACAAAATCACATCATATAAATCTAACTACGAACAATGAATAAAATCTTATCGTCAAGATTCAACTAAGAAAAATATCTAAATAGTTAAATCATTAAGTAGGTCTCTAAATTATTTTTTTAATTGGATTCTTTGTCTTATAAATTATTTTTAATTTTTAATTGAATCTCTAAAATTTTTAAAATTATCATAAATTATCAATTTTTTAGTTTTAAACTACAAAAAACTAATTTCAATAACCTACTTATTTAGTTTAGGAACTTAATAAAAAAATTAATTTAAGAACCTATTTCAAAATTCCCAAATAGTTCAGGAATATACTTAACAATTTAACCTATTCAAAACAACTGAAAGCAAATTCCAACACCAAATAACATTTTAAATTTAGACCAACAACAACGAATCCCAATGAATGTAATCAAAGAATTAATAAACATAAAATTAGAACAAAATTCAACCAACAACATTAAATACAATAAATTTTATAAAAATACATAAAGCTAAAAAATAATAGAGAAATAAATCAAAGGGTTCCTTATAGCAACAACACAATGCTAAAGTGGTGAGACAGTGGGCGATGGTTGTGGTGCAATGGGTGGCAGTGAAGTTGGTGGCTAAAAAGCATGACGATAGTGGCTGAGTAGCGTGGGAACTACTAAGTAGCACAAAAAGGAAAACAATGGAGAATGAGAATAGGGGAGATGGGTCTAGGTGGACCATTTTTATAGACTCGGTATTGGCTTAGGCTATGCAACACTTTACTTGTATTCATTGCATTTTTATCTTTTTTATTATATATTCATATATGGACAATTCAGTGAAAATCTTAAAATTTTGAAAGACATAGTTCAATTTAGAATAATGGGTATTACTCAATTGTAATTTTTAATAATTTATCCAAAACAAGGCCAAACAATTATAATAATTGTAAAAATACCTAAAATATCATTAAAAGATAATATTAAGATAAATTTAGGACTTATGTGTTAAATGGTGATTAGGAAAATATGATATGTGTGTCGATGTACGTATAAATAATAATTAGGAAAATATGATGTGTTAAATGAAAAAAATAGAGAAAAATAGAGAGTGAAATTATTTTTATATTATTAGTATAGAAAAATGAAAGAAAAAAAATAACTTTTCGGATTAAATAAATTTTTAATCCTTGTTAAATTTTACATTTTACATTTTAGTTTTTTTATTTTTTTTTTCCAATTTTAATCTTTCATTTAAAAAGAGATGAATAACAAAAGTGCAAAATTTAATCTCACAAGTGTTAATTACGAGCAGTAAAAATAAATAAAAAATTAAAATAAACAAATTTTTTTAGACGAACTAAAATCTAAAATTTGATAAAAATTAAAAACTTATTTAACTTCAAAAGTTCACTTTTCTTTTCTTTTATTTGGTTATACAAAAAGTGAAGGAAAAAATATCTATAAAATAACATAAATATTTTAAATAAAAATGAAATATGACATTTTATATTTTTATAAAAAGCTATTTCTTCTTTAACCTAATATAAATTTTACGAGGGATCCGTATGCAAACTTTCTTTCCTACCTTTGTGGCACCAATAAAAGTAGAACCATTGAAAACTAAGTTGTTTTTCGTCTCTAATTAATGAGCAGTCTCTTCTTCTCTTGACAAACAAATAAGTATTCAATATTAATATCTTTTTAAAATTCTATTATTCTACATGGTAGTACTTTACATTTTTAAATTTTTTTTGGGTCTAAAAAAACTTAAAATTTATACGTTTTTTTAACATGTTATTGATGTAAAGTATTTAACGATGTCAGAGACCGAGAATTATTTAAAGAGATTAAATTTAATTTTACTTATATTAACTACTTGGTTTTTTTGCGATTTTAAAAGAAAGACTTAGATTTCTACTATTTATTTATTTCTTTCTATTTCATTTACCAAGCATCAATGAACTGCCCCAATTGAATGTCATAGATGTTAGTAGAAAAACTAAAAAGGCGAAATAAGTTGCATCGCTGAACGCTACGATAGCAACGTAAAAATCATAAACACCCAACGCAACAAACTAAACTTTTTTCTCGGTTTCTCCGCCCGTTGTGTCTTTGTTTTTGGCCTCTCTTTGTTCCTCTTCTTATTTATAATTTCATTGCAACCCTCTCTCACTGAGTCACATTGTTTCGTTGGTTGTCCAACTTCGATCTCTTCTCTTCTCTTCTCTTCTCTTCTCTTCGGTCATTCACAATGGCGACCCTTTTCCAGGCTGCCACCGCATTCTCCGCCTCCAACAAATTCCACTTCCCATCCCTCTCAGGTTTCTTTCATTTCCCATCTTTCCAACATCTCTTATTTTCCTTTCATTATTATGTTCTGCACTTTGCACTTTTCCTGACTGAAGTTGTGTTTTTTTTTTTTTTTCTTTTTCTGATTCAGAGAGGAAAGGACAAATGTTTGTTGTCAGATCTGATGCAAGGATGCACCACCTCCTCAAAAGAGGGGCTCATAAGTCTCACACTCAGAGGCTGCTTACTAATGCTGTTGCAGTAAGTTGTTTGTTTCAAATTTCAATCGCATATATTTGTAGTTTGATCTAGGATTCATGGGATGGAGTTTGCATAGTGTTTGTTATAATGTTTCTGATTAGCTTCTGGGTTTTTTGCAGACTAAGGCAGATAGTTCTACATCATCAAAAACTGGGTATGTTTCTTTCTGCCATTACTTTTTGTTCTCTTTACCTTGTAACACTGTTGTTTTGTTTTTAAAAAATTAATAGCGTCTTACAACACCATATACAATGTGTGATGAAACTAAGTTTGTATGTTTAGATATTTTGCTGGTGAACTAACCTCTTTATTTAATTTGATTTTGCTAAAATGGTTTTCTCTGTTATGGTTTTCTTTCTGCTTTTATTTGTGCAAGCTATTTTTTATGGTTTTGAGCCTTTTGGCTATGAGGACTTGTGGCATGCTTGACCACCACCTAACAACTTAAGCGTCTATGAGAATTAGTATTATACAATAGTTAAAGCAATAAGGCACCTAAAGATGCTATATCTCCCCAGTAATAGCCTTTGTGTTGAGAGGCACTTCTCGTGGCAGCTTGTCATTGCCAACCAGCTTTAAAAGCATAACAATAGTTCATTGATTCAGTAATGTTCTTCATTTTGATTAAACTCAACTTTTTAAAACCAACAGAGTAGATTAGCCTTGTTAAGATCAAGAGCATGCTACTTTACTGAGTGGCCTTTTGGGATGAGAATCCGAGAGTGGAAATTCCCCTTTTATATGCTAGTTCACAAAGCCATTGCCTCTGAGCTTGTGCAAAGGGTCATTGCTTAATTGACCAAGAGGGAGCCTTGGAGCATTTTGACATCATTGTTGTCTTAGCAATACCTTTGCCCTGGTGCTAATGCTACCATAATTATGACATATTTTAATTGATTTTGAATAAGATCCACATGAATTCTTTAAAGAAGTTTTGACTTAGTTCTCACTTTCATAATGATTTTGGATTTATTTGGCCCCCAGTAAAAATGTTGGGCATTGTTCAAAATTGATTGATCATATGTTTAAAATGACTTTCAAAATGATTGTCTTATGCTGGGTTTTAGCTCCTTTATTTCACAAAAAAAATGTTGGTTTAAATATAATTTTGGTCCTTCTATTGTGTTGCAATTTTGGTCCTGTATTTGAAAATAGAGACATTTGGTCTCTCTATTTTAGAAAATTCACAATTTTAGTCCAATAGTCAATTTTGCTTATAATTTTTTCTTTTATTTATTATATTTTAATTAATTAAATTATTTCTTGATGATACCTTAAATGAATATATTAGGTCTAGGGTTCAATTGGATCAAAATAAAAGAGATAAAATGTAGACAAAATTGCAGATTTTGTCCCTTGAACTACTTAATTTTGTGGTTATTTATTTCTTTTTCTAGTTGTTCTTGGAGCAAATAAAAAGGGTGCTTGGAAGTCTGATGAAGTGCAGTAATAAAAGGAAAATATAAGAGTGGAACTATGATAAATGTCGTATGCTCTCTTATTGCCTGTGTTTATTGTAGACCTAGGATGATATGATGCCAAATATTGATGAAATTGACCAGATATGCACTTGACTCAGGCATGAACTTCTCCTTTTTGAAGCCCTACGTGAAGGTTTGGAAGAAGAAATGGAAAGGGATCCCCGTGTGTGCGTCATGGGTGAAGATGTAGGTCACTATGGAGGATCTTACAAAGTGACTAAGGACCTGGCCCCTAAGTTTGGGGACCTCAGGGTTTTGGACACTCCTATTGCTGAGAATGCCTTCACAGGCATGGGCATTGGTGCTGCCATGACTGGTCTTAGGCCAATTGTTGAGGGCATGAACATGGGATTTCTACTTCTGGCATTTAACCAGATCTCCAACAATTGTGGCATGCTCCATTACACCTCTGGTGGCCAGTTTAAAATACCAATTGTTATTCGTGGACCTGGTGGAGTTGGGCGACAACTAGGGGCGGAACACTCACAGCGACTTGAATCATATTTTCAGTCAATCCCTGGAATCCAGATGGTGGCCTGCTCGACCCCTTACAATGCCAAGGGCTTGATGAAAGCTGCAATCCGAAGTGAAAATCCTGTGATACTTTTTGAGCATGTGTTGCTTTATAACCTCAAGGAGAGAATTCCAGATGAGGAGTATGTATTATCACTTGAAGAAGCTGAGATGGTTAGGCCGGGGGAGCATGTCACAATTTTAACCTATTCGAGAATGAGGTATCATGTCATGCAAGCTGCCAAGACATTGGTGAACAAAGGGTATGATCCTGAAGTAATTGACATTAGATCTTTGAAACCATTTGATCTTTACACAATTGGGAATTCGGTGAAGAAGACTCATCGCGTGTTAATTGTGGAAGAGTGTATGCGTACAGGTGGAATTGGTGCTAGCCTGACAGCTGCTATTACCGAAAATTTCAATGACTATTTGGATGCTCCTATTATGTGTTTATCCTCTCAGGATGTGCCAACACCATATGCTGGGACGTTGGAGGAATGGACAGTGGTTCAACCTGCTCAGATTGTCACAGCAGTTGAGCAGCTCTGCCAATAATTGATGAAAAAATTAGTTCCAATAAGAATTATGGTTCTGGTAAAGCTATAGCTAGAACCTTCTTTACAATTTTCTTTCACTTCTAAATCCGCATAACCTAAACCTTTTTATTTAATTTTGGATATCCTTTGCATTTTTTTCCATAACATATTTACAATTGTCCCCACCCAATCTGAGGTAGTTTCAATTAGTTCATCTTCATCATTATTATAGTGGCCATAATCTTGTTAGGCCTAGAACTCACGTATTTGTACTCTGTTGAACCCACTGCAAATTCTTGTTGTAGGCCTATTTTGAAAGAGGGATATTATTATCATACAACATACTTTTATAACATTTTTCTCCCTATCTTTGTTCATTGCATTACCTATCTTATCAAGCACGTCTCTCTCTCTCTCCTTTATTTGTATAAATTGTTGGACAAAGTTAAAGTACCACTATTTCTCATTTTGAAACCACTTGTATGGATGAATTGGTTTGTTTCATGTTTGTGAATTGAGAAAAAGTTTATTAATATATAGAAAACATATAATTGCAACACTCTTGGGTGATTACGTTGTCTTAGGTATTTTTCATTACAGGCATTATTCCATTCAAATGCCACGTCATTGTTAGGTTCTGTCATTTTTAAAAACTAAATTTATTTTTAGTTTAATTTTTCTGGTTTTTTATTTTTAAATTTTTATATAAAATTTTGAACTCAAACCATAAGAATGATTCTTTATCATTTATTATTACAATGGGTGATAATAAAAGTTGTGGTAGTAATAATGATAAAATAATAATGGTGATAATATTAATAAAAATGAGACAATAATGATGATTGTGAAAATTTTAATATAATTTATTTAGGATAATTTATAATAATTATACTTATATATTAATTTAAAATTATACTTAATAATTCATAAGAAAACATCAAATAAAATTGTATTTAAAATATATAACAATATTTATATTTTTCTTTAAAACTTATATTAAACTATTGTCATAAATAAAAAATTATTAGAACAAATTATTTTTCTAAATATTTTTTTAAAAAATTAATTATAATCTCAACAAAAATAAATATTAATGTGTTTAAGTATTTATATATGTTAAAAGATTTTTAAATTTTAAATTCAAATATAGATATTTAAAAGTAATTAATAGAATATTATAGTTACAATAAATTTTAAGAAATTAGTTATTATGATATTAAAATAAAATTGAATCAAACTGATTACAATTTATTTGGTGTAGTAATTTATAAATGTTTATGGGGAATGAAAATGTTTACTAAGATAAATCGTTTTGCCCCATCTTAACACTTAAATACATTTTGCCACTCGCGATTATTTAGTGATCTAAATCACTAAATCTCTTATAAAACCATTTAACTAAGCATTTTATTTTAATTAAAGTTTTTGCTTAACTTAATTATTATTATCATTATTAATTTATTAATCACATAATTAATAATAATAACTTAAAAAACATGTTTTAAATAATTTAATCATTTAAGTTTATTATTTCTCCAATTAAATAATCAATCCCACCATCTTTTATAATATAGGAAAATATATTTATAATGTATAACTTACCTATTAAATACTCCTTTTCATCTCAAATATAAGAAACAAAATTACAATTATTAAAAAAAATTAATTAACCACATTTAACTACACCAACTTCAATTAAAAACTATTCTCTTCGTCACAAAATACTTGGTGCTTAAAGTTTTTTAACATAAAGTGAGAAAAGTAAGTATTTAAAGAAAATAATATTTATTATAAGATAACTTTATTAAAATATATTTATTTTTTTTAATTTCAATAAATATATTATTAAATTTTTCAACACAACAATATTTATTAAAAGATAAAACTAAAATAAATATTTTAATATCTTATTGAAAAGTGAGAACATAAATTATTTTAAAATACTTTTTAAAGGTTAAAATTGTAATTATTTTGAAATAAAAAGAGTAATTTTTTCTTTCACTTATCCCTCATTAGAACTTGCTATCAGACATAAAAAGATACCTCAATTAAATAAAAAAAACATTTTAAAGAAAGTAATGTTAAATAAGGTAAAATGAATTAAAATTTTATTATATTTGAAAAAATACAAAATAATTTTTTTCATATTTAAGAGTAAAGAGTATGTTAGAAAATAGTCACAATACACAGAATAACATACATTTATCATGTATATTTTTCTTTTGGATTTTAAATTAAATCTATTCATTTACAAGCTTTTCAAAATAGATTATAATTACGAAAATATCACAGTAATCATAGCTCAAAATAGTCAATAAAATTAATAACTTTGCATAATTTTCCTCAAAACTCAAGTAATTAATATTTAAACAAAGTAATCTTAAAAGAATTTCACAGTAACTAGACTTTCATCAATATATAATAGGACAATTATAAAGCAATTTTTTAAAAATAAGTAGTTTTTCTCTATTTATAAGATATTATTTTTAATTTTTTTATTTTTACAATATTTTATTTCAACTATTTATGCATTAATCATTTGTTGGTTAAAATATCTTTATGTATTTTAATCTATAATAAGAGTAATTAAATACTACTCTGAATTGTTTCTTTTTTCTATAATATTAAAGACAAATTTAAAAGAATATTATAATTATAAACAAATTTAATCTTAATATCTATATTTATCAAATTTTTTAATATGCATAAATTATTTAACAACATGTTATTAATAAGAAGGAAGGGAGTATTAAGTTAATAATATTATTATTAACTATCTTCAACACTTATATCAATACTAACAACTTTGTAATTTAAATAAAAACATTATAAGCTATTATTTTAAGTGATATTGTAATAGTACGAGAATGTCATTATAAAAACATTAAATAATATTCTATTTTTATATTATAATAAATGTCATTATGATCAAGAATAAATATTTATTTTATTATATTAAAATAAATTAAAGAAATGATTAAGACTTTGAAATTTTAAAAAAATATATTAAACTAAATTATGTGAATCAATTTTTTAACATGGTGAGTTAAAATTCAAATTTATGAAGTCCAAATTTATTAATATGGAAAATCTTTTATTAACAAATGGATAAATTTGGATTGAATAAATTTAAATAATGTTTTGCTCAAATAAACTTCTAAAGAAGTACATACAAAATAAAATAAAAAATAAAAAGTAACATAAATAAAAAATTTCCAATTTAAAATTAATTTATGTTTTTTGTTTAATTTTTTAAAAATAAAGATGCATAAGTTAATTTTAATTTATGAGAAATATTTTTTATCTTTTATTTTTTTTATTTTATAAGTGTTTTTTGAAAAACTTATCTAGACACATCTCAATACTATTTAAAAAATAAAATGTGAGAAAATGTGAAATATTTAACGTTGAAAAAGCTACAACATTCATTAAAAAAATGATATAATGAGGGAAGTTTTATTCTTAAGAATAAAAAATTAAGATATTTATTTATTTTTATTATTGTTATAAGATCTTCATGCCTTTATAATTTACATTAAATGTATTGAGCTTAACCTTCATCTATTACAAATATTTTTCATCCACTTGAATTTTTAACACTTGAAAGAACATAGTTTATTTTAAATTATCAGTTGAATTGACCATTAAGAATATAAAATATGACATAATTAATACTTAAATATGTTTAAAGAAATAAATAATGTTAATTGATTATTTAGCTTCTAGGTAAGATTTTAGATTGCATATTTTAAATAAATCCCCAACGAAGCATTGTAATTTTTCTGTTTAAAGATATCATGGGGTTAATAATACCTTTTGTTTTTATGATTCATTTCTAGATTTGTTTGGGCTTTTGTCCTCCAAAATAAAAAGTATATATAAATATACAAACATTAATAGTTTATTATATAAATCATTTAAGATCATGCTTCTTTAATGTTATTCTTTATTATGACGTCTTTCTATTGTGGTATTTTCAAGTCTTACATTTATTTTTCTTATCATAAGTAAATTTTATCAAAATTTGATAGTTTCACTAAATAGTATTCAAATTGGATTTATGTCTTTCCTTTAAACAAATATAATTCACACTAGATAATATTCACATTAGGTAAAATGAATTAATCTTCTCTCACAATGTAAAATAAATTTATGTACTTCAACTATAAAACTCTTATCTAATTATTCTAAAAGTTGAAACACATAAGTTAGTTTGAACTTATAGGAGATGTTTGATTCATCTTGCTTTTAATTTTTTTTTTTATAAGTGTTTATTGAGAAATTTATCCAGACATGTCTTAATAGTTTTAAAAAAAATCAAATATGACATAATGTGAAATATTTAATGATGGAAAAGTCACACAATTCATTAAAAGGTGTGATATATTGAGAGAAGTTCTTATTCTTGAGAGTAAAAGGTTAAGATTTTTTTTTTTTTGGTTATAAGAGCTTCAAGCCTTTTGGTATAAGTCTAATCTTCATTAAAGGTATCAACTTTAAACTTTATCCATAACAAATATTTTTCATAAGTTTGAAAGCTTAACACTTGAGAGAACATGATTTATTATGACTTATTAGTTGAATTATTGTTAAAGGGGAGAAAATATGACATAATTCAATCCTTAAATATGTTTAAATACAAAAACAGTATTGTTGATTATTTAGCATATAGATAGAAGTTTGGATTGCATATTTTAGATAGACTCTTAATGAGGTAGCATAATTTTTTTTTTGTTTAAAGATGTCATGTGATTAACAATATACCATGTAGGATTCATTTAAAATATTTGTTTGGGCTTTTGCCCTTCTCACTACTTAGAGACTACGTAAATATATGAGCATTAATGACTATACTCCATAAATCATTTAAGATTGTGCTTTAATGTCAATCTTGAATACGACGTCTCTCTATTATGACATTTTAAAATTTTATATTTAAATTTCTTATCATAAGTGATTTTTATTAAAGTTTGTTAGTTTCATTAGATAATATTCAATCTACATCTATACCTTTTCTTGAAACAAATATAATTCACTAATTTCTCTAATAGTTGAGGTACACAAGTTAATTTTAACTTTTGGGAGATGTTTGATTCATCTTGCTATTATATTGTTCTCTTACGGTGTTTATAAAGAAATTTGTCCAAACATGTCTCAATAGTATTAAAAAAAATCAATTATGACATAATGTGAAATATTTAATTTTGGATAAGTCATAATTAATTAAGAAACAATATTTAGAGAAGTCCTTATTCTTAAGAGTAAATGGTTATCAATTTTTTTACAAAAGTAATCTCCATTAAAAACATTGAGCTTAAACCTTGTCCATTACAAATGTTTTTCATAAGCCTAAATTCTTAACACTTGAGATTGCATAATTTATTCTAACTTATCATTTGAACTAACTATTAAGGATAGAAAATATGACATAATACTAAAATATGTTTAAAGAAGCAAATGATGTCGTTGATTATTTAGCTTATAAAAAGGAGTTTAGATTGTATATTTTAGATAGAACCCCAATGAGGTAGTGTGATTTTTTTTTTTTTGTTTAAAGATGTCATAGAATTAACAATATATCCTATAAGGTTCATTTAAAATATTTGTTTGTACTCTTGCCCTACTTGATATAAAAAATATAAATATATAAGCATTAATGGTTATATTATATAAATTATTTAAAGTTATGTTTCTTTAATATCACTCTTAAATATGAGATTTTTTTATTATGACATAAAATTTTATATTTAAATTTTTTATCATCAGTGACTTTTGTTAAAGTTTGTCAATTTTACTAAATAGTATTCACATTGTATCTGTATCTTTTCTTGAAACAAAATAAATTCACATTAGATAGTATTCACACTAGGTAAAATGACTCACATTTCTCTCGTAAGTTAAAATTAATTTATTAACTTATGTACTTCAATTATAAAAATTCTAATCTAATTTCTCTAAAAGTTGAGACATATAAGTTCATTTGAACTTACGAGAGATGTTTGATTTTTCTTGTTTTATTTTATTCTTATATAAGTGCTTATTAGGAAGTTTATCCAAAAATATATTAACAATATTAAAAATCAAATATAACATAATGTGAAACATTTAATGTTGAAAAAGTCATATGATTCATGGATAAGAGATAAATTGAAAGTTCTTATTCTTAAGAGTAAAGGGTTAAAGGTTTTTTTATTTTTTATTTTTGGTTATAAAGCATTTTGATAAGTCTAATGTTCATTAAAGGCATTGAGTTTAATTTATCCATTACAAATATTTTTCATAAACTTGAAATTTTAACACTTGAGAGAACATAATTTATTTTGATTTATTAGTTGAATCAACCATTAAGGGTAGAACATATAACATAATTCAATAGTCAAACATGTTTAAATAACCAAACGGTGTTGTTGATTATTTAGCTTATAAGTAGGATTTTGGATTGCATATTTTAGATAAACCCTCAATGAGGCAATGTAATTGTTCTGTTTAAAGGTGTCATGGGTTAACGGTAGCATATAAGATTCATTTTTAAATTTTTTTTGACTCGCATCATCCTCGTCATTAAAAAATATATAAGCATTAATGGTTATCATTTAAGGTCTTGCTTTTTTAATGTCACTCTTAAATATGTGTGATGTCTTTCTATTGTGACATTTCAAAAATTTATATTTAAATTTCTCATCATAAATAACTTTTATTAAAGTTTTTCACGTTTAGTAGATAGCGTTCACACTAGGTCTATATCTTTCCAACAAATATAAATAGGGTCAAGGATTAGATATACCTCCTCATTTGAAGATAATCCATTTTAATCCATCTAAATCTTTATTGAAATAATTGATTTTCACTTTCATGATGAATCTATCTTTAACTTTCGATAAAGAAAATGCTAAGGGAAAAGAGAAAGGCTATAGTTGCTCTTATTGTGAAAGGGTATTTGACAATTATCAATGTTTTGGAGATCATCAAAGGGTACATGAAGTTGAGTTTAAGCGACATTTTAATCAAATCATTTCTTTTCACAATTCAATGGATATCACTAAGCCCATTCCTAAACATGGGAATATCTCAATGAAAACTTTGTCTGGAGGTATAACAACCAATCCTTATGTAATGAAAGGTAAAGCAATAGTCATCTTTTAGTTAAATAATTTTTTGAATTCAAATCACTAAACATGTTAAATGCAGGAAATTATTATGCTAACAACAACCAAGAAAACCACAATTCATTGTTTATACCTCCAAATTGTTCTTCTACAAGAACCAATGATGCATCCTTGGTAGCATCAGTTCAAACTAAAGGGACCTTTCCTTTTTCTCACTTTGTGGACCATCCATTTTGTATGAGTTCCTCTAATACTCATACAAGTCATGTGTTGAGTACAAGTTTTGTTGTAAGTTGTCAACTTGAGGCTAGCAATCCACAACTTTTTATTGACAATTTTTCCAAACCGTTTAGAAGCAATTTTCAAAATATCAAACATAATGACAACAACCTTCCATGTCCAATCTATGTTAGAAATCCTTCTTTGCCAAATTATCACATGATTGATTTTGGTTCATCCAAATTTTTGAGCTCGTTCAAGCCCAACTTTATTAATACCCAAAAACATTTTGTTGGCTCAAACAATATTAGCCAAATTTATGAGAGAACAAAAAACACAATAGAGACGAAGTCCAAGAAAAAATCGCAATGATAAATAAATCCACCCAAAAGACCCAATACCAACTTTGGTCCACTTGCCTATCATGAAAGAGAGATGCTACAAAAGAAGGAAACACTTTTTTTTACCAAATATGCAAAACCTAAAACTATAGATGCAATTGTCTTCAAGGATGAAGGAAATAATGGTTCTACTTTAGAAAGCACAAATATTGTAAAAGAACAAGTTGATTTAGATCTTTCCCTTCATCTATAGATTAGTATTTCTTTCAAGTAAATCTCATACACTTGAGTTGATGTTTATCTAGTAATGATTTTTCACAATTTTATGTATTTAGTTGTGGAATATTCAATTAAAGTCTTTTTATGCATCTTATCTTATGATCTATGAATTCTTCAACAAATTATTAAATTCTTGTACAAAATATATACTATGAAAAGATTATGTTTACATATGGTGACTTTAAAAGGTGTTTAACAATTTATGTATATTTGTTCAGTAGTTAATTGGATATTGACACAATACAAATTAAAATCAACGGTTATAAATTGTTTAAAAAATTCTTAAGCACATCTATATATGGTAAATATTTGTTACTTCTTTTAAATTATGTTTTTAAATTTTTACAAACGAAACTCAAGTTTCCCAAAATATCCTATAACCTCATTGTATACGTCTACATATTATAGTATTTTTATAAATATGCCAAAAATGCCTAGTTCAAGTAGTTTAATCAAGAACATGCCATCTTTACATTTTGATTAGGTTTTAAAAATTTGTTAGTTATGAAATTATGTTTTCACACTTTTAATATAATATACATAGCCTAAGAAGAAGAGAAAAATAAAAGGTAAATAAAAAAGTAAAAATTTGATGAAAAACATTAAAAATAGATAAAGGATATATGGTGAGTGAATATAAATTAAGGAAATATGAATAAAAAAGAACAAGATTATTAAATACTATCATTAGTGATAATGGAAAATTCAACATGAAAAAAATATTACACATTATTTATACATGTAACTTTCACAATTATAAAATTTATTAACTAATTTCATAAATAACATATTTATTTTAATATTTTTTAACTTATTTTATTAATGGGATAATTATGAGTGAGTGTCATCAAATAAAATATAAGTCGAAGTTATTAATAAGACATGTAACTTAATAATAAAAATGTTAACAGTATTAAAAAAAAAAAATTGTCCACCTTTTATGTTTAGACATTTGCATTATTTTTTGTTTAGTTCACATAAGTATGAGAATGCCATTTTTGGCCTATGTATAAATGAAGTGGAAAACATATGAGACAAATAAGTATAAAGTGAAAAAAAAATGAGAACGTAAATAGAAGATGAAGTTTTAGGTATTTTAGATTTAAAGAAAGAAGTAGAAGAAAAAAAAAAGAAAATAATTTTTTTCTCTAATTAATTAATTCAATGGAATAAGAAAAGAAAGAAAATAATATTTAATGATGAATATTTTTTTCTTAAATATGTAGTTAAGGATTCATTCCTAGATTCATGTATATAAAAAAATAATTATTGTGAAAGTTAGTCCCTTAAATATATCTTGCTATCTTGAATAATTATTCATTAACTCTTAGCACGAGTTCATAAAAAAAAATAATACTACTTATAAGTAATTTATTGATGGATATTCAAATTTTATAATAGCAGTTGATTTCATCTAATCAAATTTAATTAATCTCATTTTCAATAAAGAATTTAATTATATTAATAAATAAATAATTATTGACCTAATTATATTATACAAATTTAATTACATTAAATAATTTTGATTATGTCAATTAAAAATAAAACTAAAATTAATTTTAAATTTTATACTAATTATTGTCATTAATTGAAAGTAATATTATATAGTCGTGGTTGACTTTAGCCACTGGATTCATGATTGCATCCTCCGTACAAGTTTAAGTAAAATGTTGTCAAAGTAAGTATTTTTGTTCTTTTTATTTTAATTTCAATTATTACTTATCATTGTATTTGATTAAATTAGTATTTAATTATATTAAAATAAAGAATAAAATTATTTTTTAATTCATTATTAATTATTGACATTAATTAAAATTAATATTATATTATCATTGATAAATAGGTTCAAATTAACATTATTTTAAAATAAGGTAAATAATATGAAAAAAATTTCATATAGACTAATATTATTTTATATGTAATTAAAATTATTTAAATTTTTTTCTGTTTTTTTATAACAACATATTGTTTCAGTTTCTTTTGGTACATTTATATACTTTAAAATATTGTTTGTAATTTTTGCTACTTTTATATTTTTGGTTACAAGAGATAATAAAACTTTTTGTTTTTATATACCAACAAATCAAAATTTATTAAAATAATTACTATAAAAAATGAAGTATGGCATAAATGAAATCAAGAAAATTCCATTTCATATTATTATGTTTTGTATTATTATTGTATAAGAATTGTATGGAATTCATTTTTCTTTTAAATATAAAAATTATTGTTTTATATATAAAATATTATTTGAGATTTTTTCTGTTTTTTATATACTAAATTATAGTTTTGTTATCTAGGACAATGTTATGTGCCGTTATTATATTTTTAGTATTTATTTTAATTTATTATTTTATTTTTAATTATTTATAATTTTATGATAATCCTTGTTATAATTTTTTAATTAATAATCAAAACTAACACTTTAATTTATTTTTTCAAAATTAGTTTTCGAATATAATACAATTGTTACTAACAAAAAAATATTATTCATGTTTATTTAATAATTTGTCAACATTTTAATTGATTTTGTCACTAATTAATTAATTTCCATGTTTAATTTAACATTGTGTTAAAATCGATTCTGTCATAGGTTAATTTTACAATATTTTAATTGATTTAATTAATATTTTAATTTGAATAATTTATTTATTATTTATATTTTAATCTTTTTAATTTTAAAAATATTAGTATAAATAATTATTATTTAATTTTAAATTAAGTTAATTTATTTATAGAATGTATACCTTTGCATAACCTCGTACATTATTATAGTTCATTTATTTATTATTTTGTAATTTCTCATCTAGGTATGTGTAAATAAAGATAATAACAAAATCAACTGACATAATGACTGTTTATTAAGAATTGAATTAAAAATAAATTTTAAAAACTAATAAAATGTTAAATACATAAGATTGATCATAATCTTAACAATTCATTTAAAAACAAAAATTTAATAAAATAATATATATCATGATAAAAAAAAATGCTTTTAGTTTAGTTTTAATACAAAATTGTATTATTTAAATAGTTTTAGTTATAATTATTTATCTGACAATAAAATATTAAAAAATAATAAGTAAAAAATTATTTCTTTAAAATGAATTGTAATTTTGTTAATAATTTTTTTTAAAAAAAATCTTTTAATAAATTAATGATGCACATGTTATTAAAAAATACATTTGTTACAAGATATTACATAATGCAACCAACACCTTCAATTAATCTATTTTTTTAATGCTATCCATACTAAATAATTAATATAAATATAATACAAAAATTACAAACATAATATATTTAAACAATGATATTGAAAAAATAGTTTTAATCAAGTTGTTGTTTATAATCTATATTTATAATTATTTGACTATATTTAGTTCAATCAATTAATTTAAAAAATATATTAAATCATTCATATAACTAACATTATAATAAAATAATTTTGATATTGATAAATTTATTTCTATATAAATTTAGCTCATTAATCAAATGTTATTTTTATCTATGATAAAATATGGCTAATTTTTTTTTTAACAAAGCAATTAGTTAGTTATATTTGATGAATAATGATTATATTAGACCTAATAAATTATTTAAATTTGTAAGATACTAATCAGATTAATATAGTAACACACTAATAAATTAAATAGCTTGAAATATAAATAAATCTCTTATTAAAGAACTTTCTAATAGTAAAAAAAATGAAAGTTCAAGTAAATAATTCCTAAATCAAAATCACCATTGTGTTTTGTTGTAAAAAAAATGAATAAAATCAAAAATTTTAATCTTAATTTCACAAAAAAAATTAAAAACTTGAAAAAAAAATAGAGAAAATTACCTAACACATAAAAACCAATAAAATATTAAAGTACATAAATATTTTATGATTTTTTTATTAAGATCTAGCATGTAACATAAAGTAAATAATAAGATTCTTATAAACTTAATTGGTTATTTATTTTAGTGATATTCTCTTTTATTTTATTATTATTATTCAATAGAAATAAAAATTTAAATAATAAAATTAATTATTAAAAATATAATTATAGATATTTTTAATCCGTA
>JAMLFT010001562.1:0-30050 GCA_026544285.1 Pachyrhizus erosus
TTTAAATATTCACCCACATACTATGATAAAAAGTAAACTTTGAAATTAATATTATATATGGATTTGGGATGTTACATTTAAAATATTTTTTGAAAACTTATTTATGATTTTTATATAGTTTTATTAACTTATTTTTAATATTTTTACATAATTTACTGAATGAATTCATTTTAATAAATTTATAATTTGATTGAGAAAAATAAAATACACACTATTATTATTCAAAATAATTTTTATGATTTTTATAATTATTATCTTAAAAATCATATAAATAATATTTTCTAACATAGATTTAAAACATAAATTTTCGAGATTAAAATCTGTTAAATAAATACTTGATTAAATTATGTCTTAAAAATATTAAAATAACAAACACTTCAAATTTTTAATCATAAATATAAACATTAAACAAATAAAAAATTTTCATTTTTAAAATTTAAATATATTTTTAATCTTTTAAATTAAAAAATATTTTTATTGATCTCTCAAATTTAAATTTATATTATATTATAAAGTCCAACCTGTCTCAAATTTTTTTACATATAAATAATTAAAAATCAGTTAAAAGAAATTAAAAAAATATTGTATGAAATTGAGAAGTATAAAAATAAAATTTTAATTTAAAAATAAAAAAGACTTTAAATCTGAGAGATAAAAATCATAAAAAGTAATGATTAAATGTTTTTAATTTAACAGTAACTTGTAGACATATTTTGACATTCTTTTTGAGTAACGCGAAGAAAAGTAGTGGAAGCAGACATGGGAAAACCAAAACCAATCCAAAGATAGAAATAAAGGCCCCAATCAAAGTTCTGCCAAAAATATTTTGTGTCACCCATGCGAAGAAGAAGCACCCTTTCGTAATTCGTACTTTTGATTGGGAAATGAGTTTAGTTATGAATTAGATCGCACTTTCTCTGTCACTCTGCTCACTCTTCCTTTTTCACCACTGCATCGTCGCATCAACAGCGCCATGACATCACCGCTTAAAACGCCAATCCAATCAGATCCTCTTCATCAACATCAACCATCCAATTACATCCCCCTCACCGTGTTCCCTAACGCACCCGATTATTGCGCTTCTTCTCTTTCCCTCAACACGCCAATGCGTCTCCTCCAGCATGCAGAGGGGCTCCGCCGCTCACCCAGGCTCAATTCCCCTCTGGCCACCGCCGGAGGCGTCAATGCGCTCTCCGGAAAGCGGAAGCGGTCGCCGGAGAAGAAATCTCGGAGATGCTCCACAAGTCCTGGATCAGGAACGAGTCAACTCGTTAAGGTGTGTCACTGACCCTTTTTTTTTTTTTTCCTGGTTTTTGTTTTATTAGTAAAATGAATCTGTTATTTATTTATTTATTTATTTTTTACAGTGGTGAAATAATCTGTTCTGGTTTCGATTGAAATTAATTTTAATATATATTTGGATTAAAGTTGAGAGAGATAAAAAGGATCTTTTACTTCTGAAATAACGGTTTTTTTCTTTCCAAAAGCTTTGGGCCAAACATACTCTTACTGTCTAGGTTCTGTTTTGTAAATAATGACTATAGTTATCGTAATTTTGATGGCCAGTGCATTTCCTCTTAGTAATTTTGACAAAATTCATTATTAATTATAAAGAAAAAACGAGAATTAAAATATTTTATTTAAAACTAGGGGAAAAGAGTGCCTCGCTGCCTCTCTATAAAAATAAAAAAGAAATAAAAAAGAGAAATAGTGGGAGGTTATATAATATGTAATGGGTGGATAGTAAAAGTAGTCATTGAGATTAGGGGGAATTTCGTGCCTCTCTATATTTCTTAAAAAAGAAAAAAAAAGAAGGTTTTGGAAGTTAAATAAAAAATAAGGGTAACAGAAAAAGAAATAAAGAAGGAAAGAAACTAATGGAGTAGTGTGGAATGGTGCCAGTGAGATGGTTGCCGTAAAAGTGAAAAAGATGGTATAAGGACAAAATTTTCTAATAAAATATGTATATTAAAAGTGAAAATTTTATTATTATTAATATAGAAAAAATAATGAGAAAAATAGTGATTTATGGATGGAGTTACAAGAGTAAAAATGGATAAAAAAATTATGTACGATATCTTTTTTATATAATCAATAGGAATTATTTAAAATATGCTGAGGTTATAAGCTGTAAGAAAGTATTAGTTTATTTTCTGAACCATAAAAAAGTATTAGTTTATTTTAATAACCTTTCGCGGCGGGATTGCCTAATGTAATATCAGAAATATAGATTTTTTGAGGGTCTGGGTTACCGTTAATGACACCCTTTTTATATGGCAAGAAATGCGAGTTGTCTGTTATGATTTGGATGAAATATGAAAGGGTTGCTTTTCGGCGTGTGTAGCATAGTTTCTCCAACAAGCGTTCAACAAATTTGCTGGCTACTATCAAGTTTTTTTTTTTTTTTTTTTTTTCTTTTTTCATTTGGCAAAAGTTAGGCTAGAAACAAAAATAGAAACTTTTTATTAAGAAAGAAAATATTAGGATAAGTATATTTTTTGTTTTTCAAAATATTTAGGAATTATAGTTTGTGTCTAAAAAAATTTAATATGTATTTAGGCTCTACATTTACCAAAAATAATGTTGTTTTAGTCTTTCGTGAGAGACTAAAAATGCATGTGTTTCTATGTAAATGTGGAGATTAAAAATATATTAATTTTTTATTTTTATAAGGATTAAAATTATTATTTTAAAATATTTTATGAGACTAAAAATATATTTTATTTAACATTTTATTATATCAAAACCATAAAAATTACTTAATATTTGCACTTGTTAGTAATTAAAACTTAAAAATTAAAACCAATAGAGAAAAATTAATTCGTTGGACTCTAGGAGATTGAAAATAGAATTTTTTTAATAATAGATATTTAATTCACCTATATTTTTTATAACCTTTTTTTTATTCAATGTTTGTCGTTGAAACCTGGTTGACACCTTTAATGGTGTTTCTTCTCTCAATTACATTTGTTCTATTTATAAAGTTTGAATCTAAAACCTTTGTTAAAAGATTCAAGTGGACTAACAACTTATTGGTTATTTAATTCACTCATTTAATATTTTTTTGAAGCGATCGATGTAACACAAAAAACTGTTTAAAGAGATCAATGTAACAAAAAAACAGCGAATTATTTTTCTTTTTCTTTTGTTTTAACCTGCTAATCGTATGTACAATCTAATAGTTGACATTTATTTATATTTTAAAAAAATTATTATAGATTAGAATTCGGAATAATTATCAACTATCAACTAACAACTAGTTTTTATTTTGTATGAAACTTTATGCTCTTTATCTAGTTGATTTCATTTTTCAATCAACTGTTATATTAAATTCAACAGATGCAGTAAGTATATATCAAGGTTTACTCTTGGGTTGTAGAGCAATGCACCGATTACTTCTTTATGATCTTGTTAAATAATCCTTTTTCAATAGCATCTTTCCCATATCTATTTTGAACTGTGACATAATATTTTATTATTTTCAAAGTGTATTTAATTCTCTCGGTCTTGTTAGTTTCGTTCCCGTGTCCTCAACCTTGTTAATCATCCTCATTTTTTGTCTATGTATCTTTTTTTTCCTTCTAGTAAAATATAACGACACATTGACACAATCTGCAGTATTGTTGACATACCATCTTTGACCTTATTTGAATTTCATGGTTTAAAATTCTGTCTGTTGATTCTTGAGTTGTGCAGTGGCAAGGGTCTAGGGGTCCAGAATTACCATTGAAGTGAGTGAAAACTGGAAAGAATGTTTAGTACTTAACCTTCCTGTCATTACATTCATTGCTTCAATTTTCATGGTTTCAATTCTAGGCCACATAATGCTTTTTGATTTTGTAGTGCTGACCTAAAGGACCAAAGTGTAGATTTCAATCTTCATTCAGATGCCAAGCCAGGTCATATTTCCTTTCAGAAGGAAGCCAAACCTATCAAAATTTCTTATGGTACAGGATCAAACCCATCACGTGAGTCATATGCAGAAAAGCTTAATGTGAAACCATATGGTACAGTGAAGCTTAGGAGATCTCCAAGATTTTCATCTTCAAATGGGAATGAAAACATGGAAATAAATGTTTTACAAGGAAAAAGAACATCAAAAGTAGTTCACAAAAAGAAGAAAAATACAGAAATGATTTCTATTTCTATTGAATTGTCTAATTCACCAGTTGAGCAGCATACTTATGAAATTGATGATAGAAAATACTTGAGATGGCCTTCAGAGGCAATCACATCCCCATCCTGGGCTGAGAATGGCAGAACAACTTCTAATTCCTTTGCCTTGCCTGAGTTAGATGACAACCCACCACGAAAGAAATATAATACATCTACTTCTTCAACTAAGGAAAGTATGGATTCAGAAAGCATTCCGTCCTTCATCGGTGATCCAATACCTGATGATGAAGCTCAGAAAAGATGGGGATGGCGTTATGAATTAAAGGTTGTTGACCTGATTCTTTCAGTATGCTTTTCATGCTATAAGAACTTCATTATGTTGTGCTCAGAAAAAAAGAAATATTAACCATTTTTATGTCACTTAACAATGTGGTCTTGCCTGCTTTTTTTTTTTTTTTTTCTTTTACTTTTGAAGAAATGGAGTAAGTTTTGTTAGTTTCTATTTAATCCAAACACATTTTGTTCTTCTATATTTTTATCTGATTTTTCTGCTGAAGCTTGCAGGACAAAAAATGTAAAGACCAAATGTTCAAAATAAAGTAAGTATTAATCAATTCGTAAACTTATGTAGTGTATTGTAGCACTCTCTCTGTTGATACATTTTCTAATGTCTTCACCATATATTTCGTTTTGATGTTGATTTCACAGTGAGGGTAAAGAAGATGAGATTATTGCAAATGTCCAATGCCATTATGCTCAAGCTGAAATTGGGAATTGCATATTTAGTCTTGGCGATTGTGCATTTGTAAAAGTAAGTTCTTAGTTAAAAAAAAACATAATTTTTTCTTCTATTCATCTCTTTCCTATCCAGAAGTTGTGGTAGTTGGACTGTGTAGCATTAATTAGTAGCTTGACCAGAATAACCATGCTAGTTTGGATTAGTCACATTGATCAATCCTCCTGAAGCCCTTCCATATTTTTCCACAATGTTGCATTTCCACCATGAGCTTATGCATTGACAATTTAATTAAGGATATATATGTAGCCTAATTCATGTCCTTTATTTCTTTCCCAATTTTCCCTTTGATGTATCTTATTCACATTAATCTTCCTATCTATTTAATATTCTTTTTTTAGCCCTTTTATTGGACATAATATTTCCTAATGCTGAAATTTAATTTCTTATATTTAATATTTAGTGGGGAGATAGTTGTGGTTGGGAGCTCCGCGCCAATCAGTATCAATATAAGGACACGATTATATCTATAAGTTTCCTTTTTTTTTTCTTGGGTAGGTTCTCAGTTTTCACCCTTTCTGAGTTTAATGGAGGAATATGTATAAATACCTGTTTGAGTCTTTTTACACACACATATTCTTGTACTCTCCTTCATGGGATAATAGCGAGTCACACTTTTTAGCATCTCTTTAGTCTCTCTGTAACATCGGGCCTGCATAACTGCCGGGTATTTGTTGCCACATGACCTGTTTTGGATTGTTTTTCTTTGTTGATACCATTTCTAAAGTTCATTTCTCCTATTTCTGTCTCCATTGTCAGTTTGTCCTCCTTGTTTAGAGCTGTTTTCATTCTATCATGGAGGGCCCATCATCCAACTTGAAGCCTGGATCATCTACTGGTTCCTTTACCCCTTTTGGCAATTGTAACTGAAAAGTTGTTAGGTTCCTTTAATTATGTATCTTGATCTAAACCAATTGATAAGTGCATGGGTCTAGGTCCAAAGGATCATTTTCATGCCTTACTTGAATATGTGAAAACAGATCAAGAAAATTGGGAAAAGGCTGATGCATTGCTGTGTACCTTTTTATGGTGGTCCATAGATCCCTCTCATCAATATATACACTACTTTGATACTTGTTATAATTTGTGGAGCCATGCTAAATCCCTTTACATAAATGACATCTAGTGATTATATTCAGTTGTTGAAAAGTTGATTGATCTTTGCTAACATGGTATCTTTGTTCTAAGGGTTTAAAAATTAAGTAGATTTTTGGCTTCAACTATAGGGACACTTTTTCTTCAGTTGCAAAAACCACTTTGATTGCCTTTTTCTTGCTATGGCTACCATTTCATAATTGGTCTTTCTTTCAATTAAACATTAAAAATGTCTTTTCGCATGATGAATTTTTGAAAGAGATTTATATGAGATCTCAACCTCCCCACTTCACTAACACTAGCAAATCATCCCCTTGTTTTCTGATTGAAACATTCTCGCTATGGTTAGAAATAGTCCCCTTGTGCTTGGTTTGGGCATTTTTGTTTTGCGTTGCTACAATTTGGCATGACCATGTGAGGCTAAGCACTCTATCTTCATTCACTTTTCTCCTTTATCTTGTTGTCTACGTCAAGGACATTGTCATCACTAGGGATAATGATCCAAACTTCTCTTGCCTCAGACCATCTATCCGCCAATTTCAAACAAAAGATTTGGGGCCTCTCAAATATTTTTTTGGCATTCGGGTTGCTCAGTCGCCTTCTAGGGTTGCTTTTACTTAATCTAAGTATGCGTTGGACATTCTTGAGGAGACAAGTATGGTTGACTCATATCCTTGCAATGGACCCTTAATGTAAACCTTCTGGGTCAGGGGTAGCTCTTATATACATACACACATACATGTATGTATATATTTCATTTATTTAAAATGATGTGGACTAATTAGAGGTTGTCACTTCACCTGTATACATGAATATAGATACATGATGCAATGAATGATTACCATTTAGTTGGAAATGAAAATACTCTATTTGAAGCTTCATGAAAATGAAAGTTCATGGTATGATCACTTCAAAATGAAATAAATAATTTCTAGGGTGTATGTACATTTTTCCTTTTTGTATTTTCTCATAAATAATCTCGTATTTTTATAATGGATGATGGATATGAGTAAAAGGTTTGTTAACAAAGGGTGGTTCAATGCATTGTAGATTAAGGGTGGATTGTAGTACAAGAATGGCTAGCAAAAAAATAAAAAACTAACATAAATACATTTTATTTAGTTGTCTCCTTTAGAAAAAACTAATGCTTGACACGTCAAAAATAAAGAGACTAGCCCCTTCTAAAGATATTTTAGCATGTTCCTTTATTAGGGCTTCCTTTTTTCATTTTCTCCTAGTGAAATACTCTCTTTTGCTTTTAATTTGTATATTATATAAGAATCATTATGAATCACTTCGTTATTGGCTACACTTTTTTAATATATATTTTCATCTTATATTCTGCCTCAAAAAAGAAAAGGTCTGCATTTGTTGTAAGATATTTGCCATGAAATTGCTAGAAATTTTTACTACTGTTTCCAGACATTAAACAAAAGATCTAAAATTTGATATTGAGACCATAATCATAACTATTGCTATATATTCAAATTCATCAAATTTATTAGCAAAGGTGTAGTGAGTGTCCTTTTAACATACATATGAATATGACTAATTATATTAATCTTTCTTTTGTTCATTGTTGAGCAGATGAGTAACATGTGGATGTCAGTGACATTTGTTGGATATGTGCTTTAGATGCTGTCAAAGCAATTTTAATTTAAATTTGAATAAGTCAATTAGTAAAGATAAGAATATTTTATTAGGTTGTTAGTAGATTAGTTATTTTAAATTTTATTATTCAGTTATCAGTATCAGCTCCTATAATCATAGAGCATGATTTTTATTCAGTTATTTTGTGTATTTAAATACAAGTCAGATTCAATAAAATAACATACATTTATAATGTAAAACAAAGTTATATTATTTTTTTATTAATTTGTTTTTCTTTTATCCTAAAACTAAAACCAACAGTTGGTATTAGAGTCTTATTCTTAAGGAACCTATGAGAGTGAGAGTGGGTTGTCATGGACAGAGAAACCATCATTTTATCAATCACTCCTCTAGTGTTTGATAGAGAAAATTATCAAATTTAGGCCATGAGAATGGAAACTTTCCTAGAAGCACTAGATCTTTGGAAACTTGTAGAAGAGGATTATGAAGTTCTTTCTTTGCTAGACAACCCCACAGTAGCCAAAATAAAAAGTCAGAAGCATAGAAAAATGAGGAAGTCAAAAGCAAAGGCTTGTTTGTTTGCTGTTGTTTCATTTACTATCTTCACTTGAATTATGACATTGAAGTCACCAAAAGAGATATGGAATTTTTTCAATAAGGAATATAAAGAAGATGTCTGGATCAAAGGGATGAAAGTTCTCAACTTAATTAGGAAGTTTGAAATGCAAAGGATAAAGGAGTCTGAAACAATGAAGGAGTCTGTGATATTTTGATCGACTTCTTGACATTGTAAATCGAGTTAGGTTGTTTGGTCAAGAGTTTCAGGACTCTAGAATTGTCCAAAAAACTCTAGTTATTCTTCCTAAAAGATTTGAATCCACAATCTCTTCTTTAGAAAATTCTAAAGATTTGACAACTATTTGCTTGACAGAAGTGTTAAGTGCTTTACAAGCCCAAGAGCAAAGAATACTTATGAGACAAGAAAATACAATTGAAGGAGCTTTGCAAGCAAAGTTTTAGATCAACAAAAGAACAAACTAAAAGAATTGGAAGGTGGATTAGGAAGAAAGTGAAAAAAGTTCGAAAGGTAGATCAAGATATCCACTATGTCGGCATTGTGGAAAGAAATGTCATCCTTCATTTAGATGCCGGAAAAGATCCGATGCTAAGTGTAGTGAGTGTAATCAAATGGGGCATGAAGCTATTATTTGTAGAAACAATAATCAACCACATGGTGAAGAGGTAAAGGTTGCTAGTCAAGAGGAGGAAGATTACTTATTTTTTGCCACATGTTTCTCTAATGACGAATCAAGTCAGAATTGACTTATTGAAAGTGGTTGTACTAACCACATGACAAACAAGGATCTATTCAAAGAATTAAGCATTGTAAGCACATTGAAGGTTCAAGTTGGAAATTACAAGTACATTGCTGTGAAAGGAAAAGGAAAAATAGCAATTTCAACCTATTCAGGTACAAAGTTTATTTCTGATGTGTTGTATGTTCTTAAAATTGATAAGAATTTGTTGAATGTTGGACAACTAATTGAAAAAGGTTATGAAGTGTTGTTTGAAAACAAAAGCTACACAATTAAAGATGCATATGGCAAAGACATTTTCTAAGTAAAAATGACAGGGAAAAGCTTTGCTTTAAATCCATTGAAGGAGGAGCAAATTGCCTTTTCAATAAAAAAAAGGATATGATTGAATTGTGGCAAAAGAAAGAAGTTGAAGTAAAACAAGTTGGTTATGAAATAGCAGCCCCCAAGTCTCTTAGTGGTGCTACTAAAGCAAAATCTATAGCTGTTGTGCAGGAGCACACAAACAAGCAGATACAATTGAAGGAAAACGAAATAAAAGAAAAAGTTGAGAAAATTGAGCATGGTGAGAAATGTGTAAAAACTTTGAATTTAGAGTTGGAGGCTATTGAATCAAAGATAAGGAGTTATGATGCCGAAATTTCATCATTAAAGATTGAAACTAAAGAGTGGACTAAGAAGTTGAAAGTTAAAAATGCTAAGGTTCAATCATATGAAAGAGAAGCAAAAATATTTCAGTAAGAGAAGACTTATCTAGAATAGAAGATCAAATTATTAATGTCTTTACCAAGCCATTCTAAATCAGCAAATTGAATTTTTGAAAAAGAAGCTAAGAATTTGCAGCCTCCAAGGCAAGGAAGAGTCTTGGATATGTGTTTTAGATGCTGTCAAAATAGTTTTAATTTAAATTTAAATAAGTTAATTAGTAAAGATAAGAATATTTTATTAAGTTGTTAGTGGATTAGTTATTTTAGATTTTATTATTCTGTTATTGGTATAAGCTTCTAAAATCATGGAACATGATTTTTATTCAATAATTTTTTGTGTATTTAAATACAAACCAGATTCAATAAAATAGCACACTTCTATAGTGCAAAAACAAAGTCATTATTTCTTTGTTAATTTGTTTTTCCTTTATCTTAAAACTAAAACCAACAAGATCTGTGAACTTCAAAATCTCATCTAAACATAAATATGAGAGCAATTATACTTACCACCTTGAGTAATTCTTACAGGGTGAAGGAGAACAAAAACATGTTGGGAAGATTCTTGAATTTTTCCAAACAACTAATGGTAAAAATTATTTTCGAGTCCAATGGTTTTACAGGATTCAAGATACAGTGAGTACTAAGTAATGAGTATGTTATGATATTTATATAGTCATGTCAAAGGATGTGCCATTGTAACTGTCGCTTCCATTTGATTTTCAGGTTGTCCAAGACAACGGTGGTTTTCATGACAAGAGGCGCATATTTTATTCATCAATAATGAACGATAACTTGATAGATTGCATAATAGGAAAAGCTAATGTCACACAAATAACACCTAGGGTATAGCAAATCTTGGTTAGGGTCTGTCTTAATTGGTTTATACATCAGTCTTTTTATATACTAATAGACAACTTTTTTGCATCCGACTTGTTGCAGGTTGGTCTAAAGTTGGCTTCAATTTCACCATCTGACTTCTATTATGACATGGAATATTGCGTGGACTACTCGACATTCCGTAACATACCAACAGGTGTGTCATTAAGGAACCCAAGATGCATTTGTGATCAGTTTCTATATCTGTTTATTTTTTTTTTCTTGTTTTATCTAGTGTTTTAAAAACTGGACTGGTCATTGACTCAGTAGAGGTACCAAGGTGATGGTTCATCGATTGAGTCAGTTAGTCTCTAGTTGAACCGTATATACCAGTGTATATAAATTTTGTAATAAGGACATACATGTATAACATGTTTTGTACATATATATATTTAAAGATCTGTAGTTTAGTGGCAAATTTTACTTTAAAGCAACTTGCATTCAAGGATTGAATCTCTGCAAGTGATATTTTCATCTGTGTTTCAATTTTCAGCTTCACCGTTTCAATTTCAGGCTTTCAGCATTAAAACATTAAAAATCTAGTTGCACATGCCATTGCACATGCGAGATATTTCATTTGTGCATTTGAGGTTGTTTGCAATCATCACTGCGGCAGGTTTTCGCTTGTCACTTTACAGATGAGTTAAATGGTGCCCAGACATTGGACTCCATGTACAGCAGGAAACTCTGTAGCAGTAGACAAATCGGCTGAGTGAACTTACCGGGTTATCATCGTTTTTTTACTGCTTTACAACTGAGTCACCAGGTTCTTACTGGGTTGAGTACATAAACAATCTAATTATGTAACCAGACTGGCCATAACACCAGTTTCCAGTTAAACCAGTCTGACCGTCTTGTTTTTAGAACACTGGGGAGCCTTAAAACTTGTTACAAAATTTACTTTTAGCAGTAGGTGACAACTTATGTATGCATGCTTCTGACATCTATTTTGACCTTTTCGTGCATAAAAATCCATCTATCACCTTGTTGATATTTTGGTGCTTTAGAAATACAAGGAGATAATAAAGAGAAAAGAGACTTTTAATAATATTTTCTTGTAAATTATGATGATTTCCATTAGGATGTAGAATGTTAATAAAGCCTAAAATACTCATCCTTATTTATAGTAATAATCTCAATAAGGAAAAAGAGTACAGAATATTATAGAACGTGGCAAGTAGGAAATAATCTTAATAGATAACTTCTATGATATTCTAAATTATTTTAAGATGTAGTATTGATATTGTGAGATGTTTCAACACTTCCCCTCAAGCTAAAGTTAACTAGGATTTAAGCTTACCATAAATATATAAACCCTTCTAAAATATGCTGTGGGCTCTACCAAACATGTTTGAGGTGACTGGTAGTCATGCTCTGGTGAGATATTGGTTGAGTGGCTTGGGTTTCACGCATCTTACCAATCATGTGTCCGCAACAAATACTGGACAGTTGATGAAAAAGGCCTGCGATGAGGGCTAATCTCTCTTATGATAGCAATGAATGTTGACAAGTAGAGATATTTCAACACCCCATGTCATATTAATACTTTGCTTCTAGGTTTCATTTTTTCTTATGTCATCAAGGTTAGCTGCCTTGAACTGTTTGAACAAATTTCTTCAAATATATGCTGTTTCCTTTTAAGATTATATCTAAAAAGTGTCAATATATTGCCTTAGATGCCTCTACAGTAACCGAGAGTCTGGCCTGTTCTGAGTTGTACAAGACAGAATTAGCATTACTAGACCTCTATTCTGGGTGTGGTGGCATGTCAACTGGATTGTGCTTAGGTGCCAAAACTGCATCAGTTAACCTTGTCACGGTATTTTAAATGAAATTGTTGTCTGTAATGAAATTCTTACTATTTATGACTTCCATTAAATATCATCTATGATGCATCGATCTTGCTTTGGTTGCTGTGTTACTCAGAGGTGGGCTGTTGATAGTGATAGGTCTGCTAGTGAAAGCTTGAAACTAAACCATCCGGACACACATGTGAGTGCTAGCAATCTTCTGCTATAGTAAAGATATTTGATGGTAACTTTTTCACAACAGAGATAATATATTCCTTCATTGTATAGGTGCGAAATGAGTCTGCTGAGGACTTTCTGGAACTATTGAAGGAATGGGAAAAGCTATGCAAACGGTATAATGTCAGCACTGCAGAAAGAATACTTCCATTTCGATCCAATTCTTCAGGAGCAAAGAAACAAGGGAATTCTGAAGTTCATGATAGTTCAGATGGTGAACTTGAAGTTTCTAAGTTAGTTGATATTTGCTTTGGTGATCCCAATGAAACTGGCAAACGTGGTTTACATTTGAAGGTAATAAATCTAATGTCAACTTTTGGGTATTCATTTTTCTGTCTCATAAAAACTATATTTTTCATGAAATTTGTAGACATACTTGCTTACTTGCTCTTAGATAGTGATAGTTATGTGATCCTCAAATGACTAGTACTTGCAATTTTGTTGAATTCAATTATATTAGCTTACATAATTATCTAATTAAGAGAGATAATTATTGTGGATTCTAAAAAGGCATGCATGTTTAAAAGCTTGTTCCTTCCTCCATCAATAAAAGACAAAAGGAAGAAAAGTGAAGTGATGGGTTGTAAATTCATTTTGATGGCAAAAAACGGTATGGGAACTATTTACAATGCTCCGACTGTCCATGGATTGTGTGTTTGGACAAGCTAAGCCAAGTTGTTTCTGAATGTTGGAAAGTTACCTTAATTGCGGTCATGCCTATCCCACCTTAGTTGTGGCCTTTTTGGGGCTACCTTAATTGCAGCCTCGAGGGTGGTGGTTTAATCTCATCGATTAGAGATCAGCTAAAGTAGTGTATATAAGTAAGGGCAACCTTCATCTCATAAGTTGGTTTTGTAGGTTGATTTAGGTGCAAATCCATATTCTAAGATGGTATCAAGCTTACCCTAGATATGTTTTTGGGCCATCTACATTTGTCATGCTCTAGGTTGGTAACTTAGGGCGTAAGGGGGAGTGTTGGAAAGCTGTTTTTTTATTTTTCATTAAAAGCAAGAATTATTTATAATAAATTGTAACTATAATAGGAATAATAGAAAACAAACAAATGATCAAAAGTAGAAAATAATGCACCTAAATAAGAAATGATCTATTTTACCAAACCTAACACCAAGTTAATCTATACTATAACCATAGATAACTTAATCAAACAAACTGAAGCCCATGTCATCATTAGAATTTTCTAGTTCTTCCTTTTCTTCCTCCACCTTGGAGGAAACAATTGGAGCAATGCTATAATCAATAATAGGTGTAGCAATAACTATAACCAATTTACTAGGATCCTTCAAGTACTCCTTAACCTTGTTTGCCTCGAGAAACAAATGTGTTGTTGTCACTACCACAATCAAGAGATTCTTATGGGCCTTGACAAACATATGAGATATGATTGCTAATTATTGTTTAAATATTTTTGTTTTCTTTATTATTTCCAGTTACCTAGTTACTAATTTTTAGATAATTAAATCAGATTGTGTCATCCCTACAATCTCTATATTTTATATTCATGATTTTCATTATAAATAAACAGCCAAGGGGTATTTTCTCCTTACGCATTCAATCTCTAAACCTAACTTGGTATCAGAAGGTCACTTGGGTCTATTCTTTCTCACTGTTACCGCCATCATCTCTGGTCATCTCGGCAACCACGTCCATTTGAGGTTGGAACTCTAGCATTAGGGATATTGTTCACCTACCTCTGAGATATTGTTTGGCCTCTCTTGGCCTTTTCGGTATTGTTCACCTACCTTTGAGATACTATTTGGCCTCTCTCTTGGTATTATTCAACCTTGTTATCATGGCAGAAACATCATCCAAAAATTCAGTTGTTTTTTTTTTTTTTTTTTGGTGCTCCTTCTATCACCTATATAAAAACTTCACCAACTTGTCCAATGCTGATTATAAAGACTACCTCCAATTCAAGGCAGCCCAACAAGCTTTGGTTGCAATTGCTTAGTTTGATAATTTTACAGTTTGTCTCTTTCATTCACCTTTTGTTGGCTCTTGGATACTAGACTTAGGTGTTTCCGATCATATAACTGGTAATCCATCTCATGTTTTCAATTTATCACAAACCACATCTTCTTACCATATCACTCTTGCGGATGGATTTAAAACTCCTGTTATTGTTGTGTGACAAGCCACCCCCACCCCATCCTTATCCTTAAACATTGTTACAGTCAACTTTGACTTATCTATTGTCATTTGCAAAGGTACCCATACCAGTCGACGTACCTGACCTAATCCAACCATTCCTCATGTTACGGACTAAACACATTGAGATTAACTGTCACTTTATGCGATTAAAGATAACTTTTGGAGAAGTCACTACCTCTTTTGTCAATTCTAATGATCAATTAGTAGATATTTTTACAAAGTCATTTAAAGGGCCAAGGATATCCTATATTAGTTCCAAGCTGGATGAATATGATCTACACGCTCTAGTTTGAGAGGGAGTGTTGAAGTAAGATTGTTAATTTTTGTTTAGATATGACTGTTAATTATGATAACATTATATTTTGTTTTCTTTATTATTTTCAATTACCTAGTTATTGATTTTTAGATAATTAAATTAGATTGTATCATCCCTACAATTAAGGGATTCTATCATTATTTTGTATTCATGATTGTCATTATAAATAAACAACCAAGGGGTCTTTTCTCCTTGTACATTAAGTCTCTATACGTAACTTATATTTCCAATAAGGAACTCAAGTCACATACCTTGCAATTGGATTCTAACATAGTTCAAGCTTGAAACTTGAGTAAATTACACTAATTATCCTTGAGTTTATTTGAAATTATACTAGCACCATCTTCTTTTTTAACCATTACAAAAATTTCTCTTGTAGCGAGTGTTAGTGTAATATATAAGAGGGTCTCAATATAATGTTTACAAACATTAAGGAGGTCTTAATATAACATATAAGATGTCAATGTAAATTTTTTAAAAATTAAGGAAGGTTAGTGTAGGAATAGAAACAACAAAGGGTGTTTGTGTAATTTATTCTAAAAACTTTTAAGTATTAACTCATGTGATTGCAAGATCTTTTGCATAAGGTGATTTCTTGACTTGTGTACGTATATACACTTGTTATAAAGTTAATATACTTGAAATGAATTTTCAGTAATTAATGCACTGAAAATTGATGTGTGAATATTAATGAAAATTAAAACAAGGGTTTTAATTACCATCAGTATTTCTGTTAACATAAGTGAAATAGAATGTTTGGGCTTCAATAAAATCAGCCTTTTATTGTTTTTTTTACATAGCTTAGATCCTTTTGCTTTTGTGGATTTTAGGATTCCAATATCTGTCATAAGAGCTCGGGCAGGCTTCATTTTGTAGATTTTTCTCATGGTCAAAGATTTTTAATTTTAGTACTACCAACTTTATAACATCAACTTTATAACATCAACCACTTTAACGGTTGTTTCATAGGTGCATTGGAAGGGTTACAGTGCAAGTGAAGACACATGGGAACCAATTAAAAGCTTAAGGTATGTATTTCTCAATTTTCTTCAGTGTGATTGATGATATTAAATATTCTCGGTGAATCAGAACTTATTTATTTATATTTGTAGTAAGTGTAAGGAAAGCATACAGGATTTTGTGAGGAAAGGGATGAAATCAAAAATCTTGCCTCTTCCTGTAAGTAGTATTATTTATAAAAATGGTAATATCTTGATGGATTTGGCATTTTAAATAACTGTTGCTTAAAATTATTTCAGTGTGAAGTTGATGTTATTTGTGGGGGTCCTCCTTGTCAAGGAATTAGTGGATATAACCGCTTTAGAAACTCTGCATCACCATTGGAAGATGAAAGGAATCGTCAGATTGTGATTTTCATGGACATGGTGAAATTTTTGAAGCCTAGGTATGTTTTAATGGAGAATGTGGTTGACATATTGAGATTTGATAAGGGTTCGCTTGGAAGATATGCATTGAGTCGTTTGGTACATATGAACTACCAAGCAAGATTGGGAATCATTGCTGCTGGGTGTTATGGTCTTCCACAATTTCGGTTGCGTGTTTTCTTGTGGGGTGCTCATCCTAGTGAGGTCAGTTTTAAAATTTGGTGCTAGATAAAGTTGATAAATGTACAACTGAATACAAACATGTCTCTCTTAATATCTCTTTCAAAGATTGTGCCTATGTTAATCCTCCCAAATTTACAGGAAAAGTTTCTCCACATTATGTCTTCGAAATCTTGTATTAACTATTGTCATATATAACACTCATCTATTAAACCTCAATGACAATAACCAAAGTATTTTTCCATTGGGTAGGTTCACCTACATGGACAAAATTATGCCATTGTGTTCTATCAGAATCTAATTATTCATATAAATCTAATTCCATTCTGTTTTGTTTTGTTTAATTTTTTTTTGTCTTTCTCAACCTATTATCGAGCTTTCCTTCATCTAATCAACTCTTCTAATTGAAGCCTATAGTGGTATTTTTCACATGTTCACACCTTCTTAGGTGCAATTTAGGTGACACTACTAAGTTGTTACTAATACATTTGTTCTTGATCTTTCTCAATTCTACTGCTTATTGAATTTTGTATTCTCATCTTATCTTTGCAAAACCTATGCTCTTGTTGGGCCTTTATTGACCAACAACGTCTAGTACCATATGAAAACACTACCAGTTATGGTTGTTTGATAAAAATTTTCTTTTTGCTTGAAAATCATAAATAACACTTGAATTATTTCTCTATTCATTCACCTACTAAGAATCCTATGATTTACATCTCATTTTATGTTTCTTTCGTGTAGTAGCCAAAACATTTGAATTGTGGGATGTGTGGAAAGTATGGTTTAGCCTACTTATTATTGATTTTAAATTCCATACATTCCAAGGTTGAGTAAAAATGTTATTGCAAGGTAAAAAATACAAGGAACTTGGATTGACCCCTTGTGTAAACCTAGTTGTAGTGAAATATTGAGCTCCAACCCCCCATGTGTTTGCACACTAGTTTTAAACCCTATTATATATATCTAAAATGACCTGAATATAAGCATCATGAATTCCCTTCTTCAGCACCTTCCACACTAATCAATCTATCATATGCTTCTTCTAGTTATTGATAAACATATTAAGATCTTTATTTGTTTCCTCCAATACCTTTACAATAAACCACACAAAGTTACATTGCTTCCATAACCAAATTGGTTTATCTAAAATGTTAAGTGTCATTTCTCAGTCTTTATTGGAAATGGACTGAATCTAAGTTTCAAAAACCAGTGTTATCAATTGTGGATTGCAGAAAATGGCAGAAAGACAATAATCCGCTATATCATATGGTGAATAGTGTAGTGGGCATAAAGCGAAAGTCACATAACAGTTGAAATATATGATATATATCAATTATATATGTATAAAAAATTAACTTGTTTGCAAATAAAAATATAATACATAAAAATTGACATAATATTAACTCAAAAGTTCAATTGGTTGGAAACTCATCATAGATGACAAGAGGATGCAGGATGCATGACGCAACACAACACTTATAGTGGCCCCAATTGCAGATATGTGAAATTCTGCTATATTTAACAACACTGCCAAACTAGCTCAAGGAAGGAGGATTGCCCACATTTTATAAGGAGTAATCTAGCCATATTTTTACCCTTAGGACTAGAACTATGGAGTGTGAATTTTGTAGTAGGACTGGACATTTGTGGGTTGTCCAACATGGCAACATTAAGATTGGACTGGCTCTGATATTATATTAGAAATACATGGGGCTTAACTTGCTCCTAAAAGCTAGCTAAAAGGAGGACTACTCATCTCTTAGGAGTAGTGCCAACGCAGGATATCTTAAATATCTGATCAATTAGTCCCTCTTGAAACTTTGTTGTATGTGTTAGATTGCAGAGGTATGCAACAAGGGATTATGAGCTAGGGCCGTAGTGCTCATATTATCACAGAAAATGCAAGGAAGTTAGTGATAGATGGCAAGTTTAGACAACAATGTGTATATCGAGGTGATTTCAGTAGTGGCATGGGCTAAGCTTTGATTGATATTTAGCTTCATAAGTCTCTCTCAAGCGGTTCAGGCAGTGGATTGAAGAGGTGCAGCAGTGCATTTTGTTTTTTATCGCTTGATCCATGATCTTTTTTTCTTAACAATTAATAGTTGTTTTATTTTGAATTGAGATCTGAAAGAGATGTGAGAGTAAACAGGAGGGGAGGTAAGGAGTAGGGATATTTATGTAAATTTAATAAAAAAAATAGAAACAAGTGGTATATTTGTTAGTGATGGGAGGTATGTTTAACAATTGTCTATCCTAAGATTAACATAATTTTGTAGATCCTAGATTAGGCCTATATCTAAAAGCCTAAGAATCAATATTTCTAAATATCCAATAATATTCAAGAGATGCACCATATAACTTGTGGGTAACAACCTATACTTAAAACATCCGTATTGTTTACCTTTTAATACAGATTCAACGATGATATATGTTGACGATTACCTAGGACAAACCCTCATCTTTAATATAGGCTTAGGACTGGCTATAGAAAGATATACAACAATGTATATCATATTCAGAACTCCAGCATCCATTATTGTAACAGAAAAAACAATCTATCATTTGCTTACATTTGTTTATATAAAAATATCGAGGATGCATAGCTGTTGTGTGAATAAAGAAAGCCGTGAAATAGAAATATGGTATGAGTAGCTACTGTATAGGAAAATAAAAGCTCCGAAGATGAACTCAACTACGGTGCAACATAATACATAAAATTTTGATTTCAGAGAGTGCAAAACAAAAAGTAGTATATTTACCCAAAAAGTAATCCCTCTCGGAATGACTGGATGGCAAATAAAGAAATATAGAATTGATCCCCTAAACTAATCATATGAATGAATTGAAGCCCATACATGAAATTTGGATGGTTTCTCCCTTTGATTGGCAATCTTTTTACATTAAACATCTTTCAATCGTATTTTAATCAAAGGACTACATCAGCAACATTACTATATCTTCAAGTTTTAATCTAATCGCTTAAACTCATCATCAAATTTTGGATGACGGCTATGGTGGTCAAGTGAGCCATATGGTTTATGGTGGACAAGTAACTCATGACTAAAAGATTATTGATAAAATATTGAATGATACAAATGTATTACTTGCAACTATCAATTTTCGGCAATTAAAATTAGTTTACTAATTGCCTATTTTTCCCCTTAGCACATAGTTCTCTCCCTCCTCCATGCACCACCAACGGAGGCATTGCCACCCTTTTTCTTTCCTGTTTTCTACATCATCTCTATCTCCCCCTCTCCTTCTCTTTGCATTTCGCTCCTGTCTGGCCAAAGACTGATGCAACTGTGCCAGAGCCTCTGCAACCAGCAGCCTTGCAATTGCACCCCCTCTCTTCCTCTTGACCCCTCATCAGTCTGCTGCTTGATATGTAGCTGCCTCTCTGCATGATCTGACCTATTCAGTGTTATTATTAAAACCAACTTGGGCCGTCTGGTTGGACTGGTCCAACTGGAAACCGGACACCGTACTGGTTTGGATAACTTATTGGATCAAATGTTGATATATCTCGGTGCTGATTTCAGCAAACCGATCATAAACCAGTATAGAAACTGTCCGTTCAAACTATGTGCAGCTTGAAGTTGAAAGCATGTCACATGTGGGGCCCAATTTGAAACCTGTAATGATGCTCTGCTGTCAAGCCTGCTCCGCAGCACTTTAAAAGCACAACTGCTGGCTGCACTTTGGAAGTACTGCACGTGCACCCAACAAGATGTTGAAATTTTACATTTTCACACAAAAGTATTAAAATGAAAGTAGAGAATTTTATGTTTCCATGGTTTCACCGAGAACAAGCCTAAGCATGGTGTTGTTTCCGATAGTGGGATCAGTTAGCCATTCCTTGAGGCTGGAGATGACTGTGTGATAGCGAGGCTGCTGGTTGTGGAGAGAGAAAGAAGTGGAAAAGAGAAAGAAAAAGAAGGGTGGTAATGCTGCCAACAGTGGCACATGGCGGAGGGCAGCAACAAGGGTGGAAAGAGTGGCAAAGAGAGTATAGGAGGGATAGAAGAATGTCTCAAGGATGAAATTGTAATTTTCAAATTAAATAAACTGGTAATGACCTCTTGTAACCCGTCAAATATATTGGTTAGACCACATGATTATGTAGTCCATTAGAAAAGCTACAATTTTGTACGAAAAGTATGCATCTCACATTTCAAGTTTAAAGAAATTTTGTAGCTTATCTTAAAAAATGAAGAAAGTGTTATATTCTCTTATGATTTGTTCATTGTTATTCTCTAGCAGGTTATACCCCAATTTCCACTGCCAACGCATGATGTTATTGTCAGATACTGGCCTCCACCAGAGTTTGAGGTATTGATCCTCATGCTTAATTGTATAGTTCTATCAACAGTCTGGTATATGTTTCACTAGTGTTGGCTTTTATATGCAGCGCAATGTTGTTGCTTATGATGAAGACCAACCTCGGGAATTAGAGAAATCTACTGTTATTCAAGATGCCATCTCTGATCTTCCTGCTGTACTGTTCTTCATTTATTTATTTATTTTTGGGCAGGCTCCTCTAAAGTGAGTTTATCTTTTAAGTGTAAAAGTAAGGGTACCCTTCATTTATTTTAACTGCTTGGTGATCTTAACTCACTAAGATTCTAAGGTGGATACACCCTTTAGACACTGATAGAGGACTAGAAAACTGCAAGAGGAGCTTAAAGTGGAGCCAATTCTTAGAATAGGAGTTTTATGCAATTCGGGCATTTTTTGGGCCATTTATGTTTTAGTGATGTTTTCTTTTGTTGGCCCAACAATGTCCAAATTGCATAAAACTCCTATTCTGAGAATTTGCTCCACTTTAAGCTCCTCTTGCAGCTTTCTACACTAACTTTAGATGAGCCTTTTTCTTTAAGTTTTCAAGTGTTCCACATGACTTTAAAATAATTCAATATTATAGGTCATGAACACTGAAACTCGTGATGAAATGCCATATCAAAATCCTCCAGAAACAGAATTTCAAAGATACATACGGTCAACTAATTATGGTAATAGCACCTTCCTTTGAGTGCATACTTTGTTACTAATCATAAAAAAAATTTATGTAGTATAGTTTTTAACTGCAACATTTCTCTGTGATAGTTGGCTCATCATTAATCTGTAATATTAAAATACTAAATAAAAGTTTGAATTTTATTTGTTCCAGATTCAAGTTATTAATTAAGCTTAGTTGATTTGAGTTCATCACAAGCAGCACCAGTGTTTCTATGCTTTCTTTGTAATCATTTCATCTGCAAATTTTATTTGCAGTTTTTTCTTTTTTGATTGTTCTCTTGTGTACTTAGGCAATAGATCTTTGGACCAAACATCAGCTCATCTTTTGTTTCCTTGTTATTCATTGAGTAGAGATGACTGGGTCAAAATCAAATGGAACAAAAGAGAAAAGACCCTTATTGTATGATCACCGTCCCTACATTTTGTTTGAAGATGACTACCTACGAGTTTGTCAAGTTCCAAAACGCAAGGTTGCTGTCTAGATTAAGTTCATGTATTACACTTTTGATATTTTGATCCATTCCTTGTTCACCCTTAAATTGAATATGACTGCAGGGTGCAAATTTCCGTGATCTCCCTGGTGTAATTGTAGGAGCTGACAATGTGGTTAGACGACATCCGACAGAGAATCCGATCTTACCATCTGGAAAGCCATTGGTGAGTCTATATGTTTCACTGGAAAGAGGTTTATATGTAATTTCGTTTTTTGTCTTTATTTTATTTACATGTGTGTGCTGCTATATGATTAAAATGCTAATGAATTTGACGGTTCCTCATCATCTTTAATGTAAGACAATTTATATTACCATGGAATTATAATTAATTTCTACATTCTAAATCATAGTTTAGATTTATATTTTCTGAAAATATAAGTTGATTGCTAATTATTACGTGGAAAACTCAATAAGGAGATTACAAAATATTGTGCACCCTTTTATACTCTCCTTATACATTGGATATTGGTTTACTATTTTTCATTGTATTAAACTTTGTTCACAAAAAGCAAGTAGCTTATTGTTCATTAACGTTATTTATTTTCTTATCTCTCCAATAGTTTCATGTTTGTTAGTCAACTTTTAACTAAAAACCTTCATAAACAAAAAACACACTCCCTCCAATCCAATCTGTAAGACTAATCCCTTCAGGCCTCTTTACGAGATCTAATTAATTAATTCAAAATGATTAAGGAAACTAGTTAATTTAGTTAGTAGTATTAAATTTATCCTATATGTATATTTTTACAAAATTACTCCTAACATTAATGCGACATATTCTTATTCTTTTTTTCAATATTTTTATTGGCTTTAGTTATTTTAATCTCTCTTGTCAATAATATGTTTCTTGCTTTATGTTTATTGATTATGCATGTGAGGAGACAAAATAAGGTTCCCAAAATGCTTTCCATACAAAGAGGCAAAGTTAGACTTTCTATCCTTTAAATACATCAAGACATTAATGTATTTTACCTACTAATTATTGAACTTAGAGAATAATTCATGATTAAAGGCATTTTGTTAAATAAATAAGTTAATACAGGAGATATTTGAGTTGATTCTTATAAAAAGAAATAGACAAAACTTCTAATTTGATTCTTATAAAAAGAACCAGAGAGTAGATAATTGTATTTGATTTTCAATGTTTGCCATATCAATTTTAAATTTAATGCTTCTGTAAGGAAGTTTCAAAGAAGTGTACGAAGAGATTTATAGCATCCAAGATGTCATGATATCATAACAAACCGTATGAGCACTTAATACAAAAAATAATATGTTGTTAGATGTTTCTAGCTTTACCAAGGAGTTGAAGTTAATAGGTTTTAGATGGCAGGTTATCTAATTCATGCCTAGAACAGCATGAAGTCAAATTAATCTTATCTGACTATTCTATGTGGTCTCAGGTCCCGGATTATTGCTTCACTTTTGAGCAAGGGAAATCTAAGAGGTGATTTTTTCAATAAAGTAGTATATCTGGTGATTTTTCTTGCTTTACTACATTTGAATGACTTTTAATCTGTATTTACACTTATATGTAGGCCATTTGCACGGTTGTGGTGGGATGAGAATCTTCCTACTGCATTAACCTTCCCAAGTTGTCATAACCAGGTCTTACCCCAGTCTTTGATATGTTATAGAAATCACACAATTTGATGTCTGATATATTTGAAAGTCTTGTAGGCTGTCCTACATCCAGAGCAGGATCGAGTCCTCACTGTACGAGAGTATGCCAGGCTGCAAGGATTTCCTGATTATTATAGATTCTATGGGACTGTGAAAGAGAGGTACAAAACCATTATTTAATGAAAGCATAAAATATGCTTAAATATGTTTTTAATATAAAAGTTTGATTTTAATCTCTTTAAAATTTGGATGTTGATTTGTTTCCCTAATTTTTTTTAAAAAGTGAGCATTATCATAGGATTGTTGAATGCCACATGTCACTTAATAGTGAGTTGAGAATCCACTTTTTCCAATCAACACTCGAGGAATGTATGATAATATGGCAGGGATCAAAAGTGCACTTCTTTAAAAAGCAAGGATTACAAACCAAAACTTAAATATAAAACCAATAAAACCAAAATTTAGTGTATTTTTATAAAGAAAAAAAAATGCATTTGAGCATGTAAAGTGTTAAAGAATGCATTTTAGAATCAGTTATTTTGTTTGCAGGAAACAATCACTTGTTTGTAGTTTCCAAATAGACAGACTGAAAATAATATTATCACATTTATTTCCTGCATTTTATCAAGTCTCAGTACACTTAATTGTGTGTATCATTTTCCTTATGATACTATTTGTAGGTACTGTCAAATTGGAAATGCAGTTGCTGTTCCTGTTTCACGGGCTTTAGGGTATACCCTAGGACTTGCCTATAGAAAGCTCACTAGAAATGAACCACTTACAACCCTTCTGCCCAAGTTCTCTCACTCTAATTATCATCAGTTATCTAATAGTCAGCCTGGCAACACTGACTAACATTCATCCTATATTCTTTTCAATTGATTTCATTACAATCAATGTTTATATTTAAAGTTGTTGCTGAGCAATTTTCCTTCATGTGTCTGTTAAACTCTCCTCAGCAACTCCACTTTAGTTAAATTTTTAATTTTCAGTTTTTTTGCATACGTCTTTAACTTTAGCTTATAAATAATTATGTTTAAGAGGTAATCTTGAGAATTGCTTTCTTTCTCAGAGTTAGTGATTCTTTCCTTACCCGATTTCTTCATGCAAATAGACAGGTGGTGAGATTTGAGATCATTATCATTTTTGTATCTAACGGGGTGGAATCAAAATTTACATTTACGTTGGAGGCTGTAATAATTTGTTATTCTTTTTCTTGAGCAATGCTGCCCATCGCATTTATAGCTGTTAATTGTGTTTTTCGCATGGATGGTTTGGTATGTGGTTTACATGACGTAAGAGAACGTGCATCACAAAGGTTGTTTGGTATCCTGTGTTACATGTATGTTTAGGTAAAAGAAACACGTCAAAATCCAAAAAGAACACAAAATTAATAGCTTGTCTGGCTTAGCGGTGCTTCAAGTAAAATCAATTTACTTTTCCATGTTAGGGTCGAAGCAAGTCTGTGTAGTGTTAAGTTTCTCGTGTTTATTATGGAATGAATTTTGCAACATAGATCACTATACTTTCTACATCTATCTGAAGCAAAAACAAGTAGCTTCTGCATTATTGATGTGAATTTTGGAATGGACATGATAATATTGTTCCAGGCATGATCTAAAATGCATCAGAGGACTTGCGTCAACCAAACAAACATGCTGAAAGGCGTTCTAGTCCAATTCTTTAAACATTGTGATAATGAGTATTTAGGCTTGAGAGAGAACATAACTTTTGGTTCTGACAGCAGTATATTTCTATGGAACAAGGAGTTATGATCCACACCTCAGGAAATCTTCAATACGTATGATACACATTAAAAAGAGGGGTTTGTCTCATGAGAAACAGAAAGCGCAGGTTTTTGGTCAGCTTGTAAGCATCTAAAGTATGACTAGCTTTTATGCCACTACTAAGTTTACAAGTATTGTCATTTCACAAAAGGAAAAAAATGGAAACCATTAAAGATTTAGTAGATGAAGTGCAGAACGTCTACATTGGTGTAATGTCTTCTAGGATGATGGTCGTCTGTCTGACTTGATATTCTCTGGCCATAGTAATCTTTAGGCTGGTTTAAAGGATACAATCATAAGTCACAAGAACAAAAATAGAAGAGGTGAAACTCTGAACATATAATTGTGCAAATATTAGCTTTCAACTTGGGCATGTATATATGCAAGTCTGGACATTGTTAGTTTTCATCATAGAATTTATATATCTAGTATAATAACATATGCCTTGCATGGATATTAAGTTTATAATTTAAACTTATGATGTATTTACTACTTATATCATTATGTATAAAAAATAATTAAATCTTTTATTTAAACTTCTTAAAATTCAATTCTTAATCACATGTATAAAATGTGAAATTTGCTAGACATACACTTATGCATTTTTATATGAAGATAGAAAATGGTAGTAAAAATTATTATTAATTTTGACTCTCAATTTCTTACTTTCATGTTTTTACATAAAAAAATTTATATATTTTGGTTGACTTTATTTTTTTAAATTAGCTTATTTTAACTCTTGATTATGAGTTATATATATATATAAATATAAATTAATAGTTTCTAGATGAAAAGTGATACTTTTTAAAATCATGACACTACTCAAATAACTAAATAGATTAATCAAATAAATTTGTATGCAATGGTTATAACTATTTTAATAGATTTATGTATTTTATGAATTAAAAATATTTTTGGTAGAAAAATAATTTATGAATTGTTGTTAAATGACAAAAACCTTTTATATATGTGCTAGTAGAATATATTAAATGAGAATTATTTTTTATTAAAAATAATAACTACAAATATAAATTATTATTAAATTAAATATGAAGAATTAAGATTAAAACAGTACATATTACTATTGAAATGATCATGTGACTACTAATAAAATTTTTAACCTTGACTATTAATACATAGTTGTATGGTCTAGATTTAATGATTTATTTCTCAAAATAAAGAGTTTTCCTCCTAAAAAACAGTTCTCATTTTATATGTTATGTATATAGTTATAATTAAGTTGTGCATAATAATTAATATTTTTAATAAATTATAATTGAGTTGATAAGTTTTTTTTGTGAAAATTAAATTGAGATTTTTTAATTTTCTTCAATTATAAATTTGAATCATAACTTATTTTGGTATTATTAATTAATTTAAATCAGAATATATATTTGTTATCAATTTCAATATTCATGAAAAGTATATTGATTATAATTACCTTAACATAATTATATAATTTTTATAAATTAAAATAGAAAATTATTTATATTTCAGTGAAAAATAATTTTCATATCTTATACGGGTGTTAAGTTTATAATTTATCAATTTAAGTATTATTATATTTTAATATATTTTTAAATTAGTTTTTAATTTTACAAAATATATATGTTAGTAAATATTTAAATGAAAAAGTAATATTGATATACATCTTCAACTAATTATATGTTCACATGTCTTTCATCACTTGAATTATGGTCTTATATGAATTCTTTTCATTAAATTAAACGATATTAATACTCAATTATGAAAAAAAATATAAATAGATAATAATAATCTTGACAAGTTGACCGTTATTTTTGTAGCGATTTAAAAAAAAAAATTAGGTGTTTATTTTACAATATTAAGTATAAAGTGTTACTTATATTACCTTTGATCTTAATTGCATTCTAAGAAAGAATTTTTATTACATTTTATTTACACATGTGATTCAATTCTTTTTATTTTTGAAGAAGTTTTACATCTTGAGTCGTAAGATACTAATCTTAATTATCCAATTAAAGTAAGACAATATATATCCTTATTTATTTATTTATTTTAAAATTTTATTTATTTTCCAAAACATAAGGTTTTTTGACAAAAAATTTAAATTACAAGTTTATATATTTTAATTATTATTACCAATTTTTTTTTAATAAAAATAAAGTATCTACACAATCAACGTATTCTAAATAATTACTTTTAATATTTTAAATTCTTACTTATCATCTTTAAAATATATTTATTTATTTCAGGAAATTAAATATCAAGTATCAATAAAATTTGATTGTATTCTAAGTATGCATTAATTTAATTTCAACTATCAATTTGAATGAACCAAATATAAAATCGTATAATTTATTTATTTTTATTCTTAAAGATAGTTAGATTTAAATTTGAATTTGTAAATATTAATATAAAAATTTGAATGATTATATTACAAATTATTCATTATTTTTAATATATTATTTTGTATCTATAAGTGTTATAATTTAATGTGATATTTTGAGTATAATATAATTTAATTAGTATTTGATTTGACTTAAAGTTATATGGAGGTGGTACAACTATTATATGGATTGATTTTTTATTAGTGTTTATTATCAAATAATTGCCTTTAAATATTGTGTACTGAGTTAAACTTTGGAATATCTTTACAAATATTCATTTAACAGAATATGAAAATATTTGAATTTTTAAAGAAAAAAATACTTAAGTCACCTCCATTGCGTTACCATACCTGCACAACATAGATAAATTAAACGTAAATGATGAACATCAGGCACAATTTATCTCCAAGTTTTTTTTCTACATTTTAAGCTTAAATAAGGAGTGGGTTTTGTCAATTATATATAATACCAATTTTATTATTTAAAAAATTACTCTTTTTTATTATTATTAGTCTCTTGACAAACCAGTGTAATTTTTAAAATAAAATAAAAATGTAGTCTAAACATATTCTTTTTTTAAAAAATGAAATATAGTTATTAAAAATTATTCATATTTTTATTCGACACTAATAAGATTTTCCATTACATTCTTAAATATTCTTTAAAATTGTTTATTTCTTAATTAGTAATGATTTTAAGTCGTTAAAAAAATATAGAGTTTTTTAATTTGCATATTTTAGTCTGAAAGAACATAGAAAAATGTAGTTTTTATTAAAAATTCCAATATGACTTGAACCTGGGAATTTTTCTTGCTGATTTTTTATATTAATTTTGTGATTTTCTAGAAAACTTTTTTTATAAATTTTTCTATAATTTTGACAAAAACAATGATTAATTATTTGAATTTGATGGCAAAATAGATTTTTTTTTATATTCCGTTACAAATATTGTTTTGCATGAAAAATTAAATGTTTTTTTTTTTTGCAATTTTTTCACAAAAATTTAAAGATAAATTTTCCATTTTCTTTTCATTCAATATCAGATGAAGATATAAAAAACTAATCTATTTAGGAAGTGTTGTTTAAAAAGTAGAAAGAATACTTAATATCATAAGTACAATTATTTAAGAAAATAATTAATATACGAATAATATCATCAAATGTTCATAATCACCTGAAAGATGATATTATCAAAATTATTATATTTAATATATATTACAGTCCCCTCCAAATATTTTGTTCAAAGCTCCGTCACTTCACTAAGTATAACGAAAATATAAAATTGAGATTCTCTCTCTTGAAAACGATTTGTTAGCTGAGCTCTCACTTCTATCACTCTTTAACCACTTTTTACAGTGAGATTCTACATTCAACATATATGCATGCTGAGTAGCTGCTTTATAGTACTCATTCCATCTCATATTGTAAGTTTTTTATAGATTAAAAAAGCTCATTTGATTAATAAAAGAAAGTAATAATTTTATTAAATTAATTTTAATATTATTTTATTTTATTGAATATGATAGAAGATATTAATAATATAGATATAAAAAATAATTAATCATATATTAAAAGACTAAATTAATAATTATTTTAAAACAAATTTTTTATCTTATAGTGAAACTGAGAAGATATTTAGAAATGATTAACTTATTGTTGGGTACGTGTTAGATTTATGGAACATTTAATGTATGGTAAAATTTAAGACAAAATATAATTGACTTTGGATTACGTTAGATAGTGTCACGAAACTCACACGAATGATAGTGACACTACCAATAGAAATTGGGTAAAAAATGGTGGTTGAACTCTCACTAAACCAAACAAATCAAGCCTTCTAAGTCATTGGATTTGACTCTATTGACTCAAGCTCTTACTCTATTCATATTATCCACTACATTTATTCCTTCTAAATAAATGAATTATTAATACATGTTTGAATTAATAATAAGCATTATTATTATTATTATTATTTCCATTCTATTTTAAACATTGTGTAAAAAAAATTAAAATAATTAATTTTTTTTAATATAGTATTAATTTTTTTTATTTATATTTTTAATATATTTTTTAATATTACTATTATTTTGTATCATATTCAATAAAATTTATTAAATTAAAAATAATTTAATAAAATTACTTTTTATTTATTAGATCGG
>JAMLFT010001563.1:0-25994 GCA_026544285.1 Pachyrhizus erosus
AAGTGGTTAACTAATATCTATATGAAAATAATATATATATATATATATATATATAATCAGTGCTATAACTGACAATTGAATTTATTTTTTTAAAATTTGTAAAAATGAGAGTAATTAATAAACTATTGTTAAAAATAAATTAAGCACTTTATCTTTTTCACTTAAATTAAATCAGTTATGATTTTAATTTAATTTAATTTGTTAGAATGTGGGTGTAATAGGACTACAATATTGGTGGAAAAAAATTATTAAAATATTAGCAGCACACTTTTTAACGCATTCTTTAAATGAGAAATTATTAAATGATTCTAAATCACATAATTTTTAATTAATTATTATATGATATAATCAAATATTATTAACTTTTATTCATAAATTGAAAAACTTATGTAGAGATTAATTGAGACAATGGATATCTGGTGCTCTTGGATCACTTTTTTTTTAAAATACACTCTTTATTATTAGTTGAAATTTATTGAAAATAAAAGATTTTTGTGAAACCCATTTTTTATTAAATAATTATCTTTATTTTAATATTTTTAATAAATTGTAACCAATAATAAAATGGTATGTTGCTCGCGGTCCTCAAAACTCATATATTCTAACATGTAGCACAATCATCTCACCCACATAAATGTTTTTTTTATATATAGTATTATTTCATTCATTCTAAATGATTAATATTTAACATTTTTTTCTTACTGATTAAAAATAATAAAAAATAAGTAATTTAGTGAAATAATTTTCTTTAGATATCCTTACTCTTCATAAATATATTACTTGTAATTATTGAATAACTAATAATAATAGTTAAAAAATTGATACATAAGTACTCAAAAATAATTAGATTAATGTGATTTATTTATGCAAATTTATAACATTTTTTTATATTTTATTAAAAACTAAACACATCAGTCAATATAATTTTTTAATATTAAAATATCAGTTATTTTAAAATAAAAACAATAAATAGATATAAATATTACATCATAGGTTCAATCTTATAATAGTAATGTCTGTGTTTAAAATATATGTGCTAGATAGAAATAAAGTGAATTCTAGTAACTAACACTTTTATTTTATTATCAAACACAAATAATTTCCTTTAACATAATATTCTTCATTATATTAATGTCAATAATTTTCCTTTATGTAATTTCATCCTTGTAAAATAAAACTTCAACTTAGAATTTCATATTTTCATTTTTATTAATGAAAATTTAACATCGACCTCTTTGTTGTTGTTTTTTTTCGATGATATATATATTCTACTGTGTAAGTTAGACAACCCCAAGAAATAATTCAACTAAATGAACCGTAAGCCAAAAAAATGGAAGAAAAAATAACCAATTTGTGAAGGCATTTGAGGATGAATATATTATTTAATATTTACTATTTTTATTTTGTGTAATCAAGAGTATACTTTTTATTTAACACTCAACTAATACCTCTCTTCAGAATAAAGTAGTACCTTTAACCGTGACTCCATGCTCAAGACAGAATTAAATCCTAGATCTTGGCTAAGGAACCTAAGTGTCAAACTATTTGTTCCAATAATTGTTTATATTTTTTTTTTAATCTTGACTATTTCTCTCCTATTATTTAGTATTTACTATTTTTTTTTTAGTCAAATGGATTATTAAAACATGTGCACAAACATAGTAAGCAGTTGATACAAAATTTCTGTGCCACACATATACTCCTAGTCCAACCAACACTTGTCACACAAACCTTTTAAGCCACCCTAAAACCTTGCAAAGCCACACATGCATGAACCTTCCTCAACCATTTACTCAAAATAGCTCCAACCCCTACCCTATAAATCCCTTTCCAACCCCTCATTCTCCCTCAGACCTGCAACAAAAGACAAAAAATAAACACCAATAAACAGCTTCTTTCTCCACAAACCAAGCGGGTCTCTCCACCTACCAAAACTTTCATTATCCATCATGGACATGAGGAAGGTTACCTGTGCTGTTCTCATTGCTGCTGCCTCCATGAGTGCAGCATTGGCTGCCACTGAGGTGCCTGCACCTGCCCCTGGCCCTAGCAGTGGTGCCTCAGCCACTGCTGTTGGCTCCTTGATTGGTGCCTCAGTCTTGTCCTTCTTTGCCTTGCTCCACTAAACATGTGGCAGGGTAATAGGGAGAGAGTGTTGAAGGAACATGCAGTTTAAGGAAGAAGGCTGCATATATTTACTTATATACATATAATTATGGAATAAAGTGTGAACACAGCAATTATGTATGTGCATTGATGTGTATTATGACCATTGTTGATTATGTAATTGATTTGTGTTCAAAATGAAAATTTTGTTATAGTAAATGTGTTTTCTTTTGTCTTATAGCCTGTTTGGTTTCACCTTCCTAGGCAAAAACTCGCGTGTGCAAAATCTGAGGCTAATATTATCATTAACTTTCACCTCAAATGCAAAATGGACATGGGTTTTGAAGGAAATTGATATGGATGCTAATATACAATTAACATGTTTAATACATATTTTGATTATGTAATATAATTTGTGACTTAATTTTTTTTCACCATAATTAGGGTCTAACTTCCAAGTAAGATTTTGAGGAATGATTATAATTAAACCAAATTAAAATGATCATTCATTTTACCGCAGTTTAAGCTATAAAATACACAGAGGAAACAGGTAAGAAGGTTCCAATAACAAGCAATAATTAACACGGTAAGAGAAATAATGGTCATTCGTTCTTTGAAATCCCGCATCAGCTTATCGGACCAGCTACAAAAAGGTAATTAAACATAAATAAAAACTCAGATCATTACAAGTTTTTACTGTTTTCTCCTCAAAATCTTGAAGGAAAAAGAAACATTGGCTGAAAATGAAAACCAAATAATTCAAGCATCGCTTTAGTATTTTCAAATGATTGAGAATTTACAAGACTACAACGAGATAGGCTGAGCAATACATCAAATTTAGTCCTTCAAATTACAAGCACCAATTTAGTACTTGAAAATGTAATTTTAGTCTCTAAGATTACCGTAACATCTAATCCTTGAAATCATAAATATAAGATGTAAAATGACCAATATGCAGTAATCAGAAAACCAGGCTAATCAGGCCAACCAAATCAAGATACCTTATAAACAAGCTCACCAAATAAATAAAACATGAAGCTCAAGGCCTTATTTTTTCAAGTTTGAGGGGAAGGGGGCTATGACTATATCAATGTTCTTGCAATCGATAGCCATAGCTTACAGAAAAACACCAATGAATATTCAACCATTTAAAATTTAATCCATTTACAATACACCACTCACCAGCAAAGAATTTATGATATGTTATTTTCCAGCCTCCAACTTCAATCAAGCAAAAATCTCAAAGGAACAAACTCATGTCACATTTGGAATTACATTTTTTTTACAATAATGTATAAATAATGAGGAGCACCACACCTCTCAAACTACGTCTCAGGATTCAGTTTTTGTGAGGCCATGAGACTTTTGGTAAGCCATATTGCTGTTTCTCTGGATGATACAGATACAGCATCTTCCCCAAATGGTCTTAGCACAGCAGCAAGCTCTGCAAGCTTTCCTTGCTGAAGTAGCTGTGCACATAACTCGAGCAGCGATTCCAGGGCATCAGCTCTTTGCTGGCAGGAATTATCACCGCCTCTTGATATATGCGTCCTTAATGAAATGCCATTTAGCGGCTTATCAGCCACGACAGTATTGTCATCTTTATGTGTTGAGCAACTGATTGTGTGTGTATCTTCTTGGCCTTCATCCTTACCTGGATGCGTTTCGATACTCTCAGAAGCCAAGCTGTCCACATGTGAGCCTTCAATAAATACTTCAGGGTTTTCATTTTCCTTCAAGCTGTTTCCAGTTTCAGTGTCATGCTCAACCTTGACAGGATGTACAATTGGTAATGACCTTTCCTCATCAATGGACCCATCTTTATCATTGCTGTTGTTGTTTTCACTAGATAATGAGTTACTGGAATCCTCAGGTTTAGCATCTTTCTCCTGAGTTTCAGCTTTATCAAAACCTTCATCAGAAAGTTTATCTTCAACTACTGTAGTCACTGCATTTATGTCAATTGCATCAGACTTCTGAAAGTGTTCAACGGCAACTCCTTGTTCTTCACCAACAGAATCTAGCATACTCTTGGATGTGATCTCATAACAAGATACATCTTCATCATTACCATTTCTGTTTTCACAGGAAATTATTAGTTTACTAGAGCCCTCAGATTTGGCATCTTCCCTCTGTGCTTCAGCATTATAAAAGCCTTCATTAGAAAAAATTTCTTCTTCTTTTGAAGCCACTACATTTATTTCAACATCTGACTTTTGAACATGTTCAGCTATAAGCCCTTGCTCTTCATGCACAGAATCAAGCGTACCCTTTAATGTGGTCTCATCAATGGACCCATCATTATCATCACCGTCACTGTTTTCACTGGACACTATTGATTTTCTGGAGTCATCAGGTTTGGCATTTTCCCTCTCTGTTTCAATTTGGTCAAAACCTTCATTTGAAAAATTATCTTCAACTTTTGTAGCCACTTCATTTGTGTCAATCACATCTGACTTAGGAAAATGTTCAGCAGTAAATCCTTGTTCTTCATGCACCGAATCTAGCATACACTTTGGAGGTATCTCATTAATGGACCCATCATTATCATTACCATCACTGTTTTCACTGGACACTGTTGATTTCCTGTAATCCTCAGGTTTGGCATTTTCCCTCTCTGCTTTTGTTTTATCTTCAATGGAAAAATTATCTTCAACTTTCGTAGACACTGTACTTGTGCCAATCACGTCTGACTTCTGAAAATGTTCAGCAATAAATCCTTGTCTTTCATACACAGAATCTAGGGTACTCTTTGATGTGATCTCATCAATGGACTCATCTTTATCATTACTGTTGCTGTCTTCACTAGACATTGATTTACTGGAGTCCTCAGGTTTGGCACCTTCACTCAGTGCTTCATCTGTATTGAAATCATCAGTGGATAAAGTATCTTCAACTTTATTAATCATTGTATTTGTCTCCATTGCATATGACTTATGAGCATCAAGTCCATGTTCTTCATGCACAGAACCTGTTGTACTCTTTGAAGTGATCTCACTGTCAGCCATGTCCCTTGCAAGTCTATTTTTGAAGTCTCCTTCCTTGCACGCACTGTAAACAGTTGATTCAGATGTTGTTGAGCCATCTTTTGAGCCACTAATACTAGTAGAAAACTCCACAGTGTAGCTGGTAGAATCAACCATATTAGTCTCAAGGTTGTCTTCTGCACTGGTTGACACCACTAGCTTGCCATCATTATTCCGGTTTCGTGTCTGTACATCTCTATTTCCCTCTAACGGATAAAATCGCTCCAAGCGATTTACTAATCCTGCCAATCCTGACTCCTTGTCCCAATGGTCTTTGCTACCACTAGATTTGTTTTTTGTTTTATCCTTCGAGTTACTACTTATAAGATGTACTGGTAGAAAAATAGATGATGCATTACGACAGCGTAGCACATAAGGTTGTAAATGGGGATGCCTTAATAATTCAGATGCCTGCCAACAAAGTGCAATGTAAGAATGAACAGCTCCACATAAATGAGTTACACAAGAAAAGCACAGTTTAACTCACTGTTGGTCTATGTTCTGGGTTTTTCCTCAGCATGCTCTTAATAAGTTGTTTCCTGTTAAACATAAATGACAGAAGTCTTCTTGCATCAGTTTTATCATTTCAATGACATGTTTAAAGGAAATGAAGGGATTCACGGGTAATATCATTCTAAAAACTTCTATAATAATTAGAGATATTCTAAAATATTTTAAGACGCATTAAATATCTTCTGAGAAAATTTGTATATATTCAAATCCCTTGAAGCTAATGCTTACTAAAGCTTTAACCTTGTCACAATTAAGAAAACTAAAAGAAAACAATTCTGAAAATAATGTCAGCTATAACCATAGTTGGGAAGACAAGTCAAGATATGCATGGCTCAATGACTAAGGGACAAGGCCCAAATTTCTCCAAATCCATCACAAAAAGCATTAGGAAGCTTCAAATTCAAAGAAAATTTCCAAAACTTAAAAATTTCCAAAGCTGAGTGTGAATCTCATAAAAATTAAGAGTTCATGATTAAATCTAGTCCATATTGCAGCCGATAGAGAAATCATCACAGGTATTACTCATCAATTTAGGCCAGAAATCAACACCAGTATGATTTGTCAGTGGGAACCTGTTGCATCCAACAGACAATTCATCACTAATATAACTCATTGGTGAGATAGGAGAAATCACTACCACTACCAGAGTACCAGTATGATGATTTAGTGTGGGAAGATAACTCACCACTTGTATGATTGTTAGTGGTGGGCAAAGATCTCACTGCCAAAATGATCATTGGCAAGAGGCGATATCACCAACAGAATGATTGTTGGCAGGAACAGATCAAAATGATTATTGACAAAAAGGGATGTCACCAGACTCACCACCTCAGTGGAGAGAAATATAGTCAATCATTCTGATAGGTTCTCAACCACAGGCCCAAATGTACAAGGTCCACTTAGAATCATCTTAGGTGGGAAATAGGGAGGAGGAAAGAAATAGTTACAGAGAGAGAAAAAGGATATTAGAGTATGTTATGTAGGGGGAAAAGGAGCTTTTGCACTGGGATTACAATGGTCTATCTTTGTTGAAAATTAGAATATAATATTCTGATTTATTAATAATTGTGGTTTGTAGGCACATAATCTTTGATTTAGTGGAAACAAAATATCCTCTATTTATGTATAATTAATATAATTAACCTATATAAACATGCATCTATTGTGTATTCAAACACAGTTTCCATCAATCTACACCTTTGTTTCTTTCATTTTAACATGGTATCTAAAGCTTGATAGAGTGATCACAAGAACCGTGCTTGCCCAGTGGACATACTATCTCCAGTGATAAATGTTTGGCAAATTGTGTATTACTCTTATTCACTCCTCCCTTTACCAACCAAACCTCTATTCTGAGATTTTTCAGCCACTTCTACCACCAGCAGCAACTATTTCAATGACTGTTCATGTTGCTGCAAGTTTACCCTTCTGCTCACTACTCATTTTTTGACAAAAAACTTTTCAATCATTACTCCCTGTTGTTGGCTACTACCACATTGCTGTTGAGTTTTTCGGTAAGACCATCATCGTCATGATCGGAATTTTCTAATCTATTTATCCATAAAATGCACTAGCCCCATATTTGTACTAGATGCACCGACATTGTCTTTGCCCCAAATGCAATGACCCCGTCTATATCCCAGATGCACTAGTCCCTATCTATGTCTCAAATGCACTAGTCCCAACTATGTTCCAAATGCATTAGTTTCATCTTTGTCCTAGAAGTAATAGACCTTGTTTCAAGTTTAAATAATTTGGGTCTCCAACTTTATTAGTTTGAAGCTTTCAAATGTGGTTTCAAGAATAACAGGTCTTGTTTTGTTTGTCATGAATATTCTTACTGATGATGATTTCAGCTATCTGGCTAAGCTATTTGTTTTTCTAGTATTTCTCTCTGACTTCTTTAGCATTCCTATGTTGCTTTTCAAACTATTGTTTTTTGGTGAAGCTCAATTTTTTCATATTTTCTATTTATTTATTTGGAATAAATTATTTTCTTATAACAAGCTGAGAGCTTAGTAAGCTTCAACTTGAGAGAGTGTTGAAAATCAGAATATAATATTCTGATTTCTTAATAATTGTGGTTTAAAGGTACATAATCTTTGATTTAGAAGAAATAGAATATTCTCTATTTATGTATAATTAATGTAATTAACATATATAAACACGTCTCCATTGTGTATTCAAACACACAGTTTCAATCAATCTACACCTCTCTTTCTTACATTTTACCAACCTTGTAATACTTCTTACATTTCCTATCACATTCTCACTCCACAGTGCTATGTCAACATTAGAAAATTAATTGTAACACCACAAGGAAGAAAGCAAATATAAAGATTTACAAGAATATAACAAGAAAGGAGGAAAAGAAAAGGTTGTTATAAAGACAAAGCAGAATGAAGCAAAGATGCATACAAGGAAAAACTAGAATTTAGTTTCCGTAATTGGTGCACAGCCAACAGTAAGGAAAAAATTATGGGGACAAAGCGACATTTTCGTAGGGAGGGAGGAATAGAGAGAGCAAAGACCATGAATAATAATAACATATTAGATTAATATGGTGTATTATGATATATTGCAAAATACTAACACAGTAGTTCTACTTAAACTTTTGAATTTAGAGGAAGATAGAACAGAATATTAAAGAATTTACTGAATGGAAATTCTTTGTTATTTAGTAAAAATGAGTTACATAGGTTCTTTGTGTCAACCATATATATAGTCTCTTAATAGAATTACCGGAGACTATTTCCTAGTCTACTACTCCCTCCGTTCCTTTTTAATTGACAGATATTTTATGAAATCCTTTTCAAAGTTTAAGATAACATTAATTACTCTCTTATCAATTATACTCCTTATTTTTACATATGCATTTATTGTGGAGTAGAAATGAAAAGGGACAAAATAGGAATTTGCACAGCGATTTTATTAAAATCAAGAAATTTATTACATTTTGTGATTTTTACATAGAAATCTAAAAAAGACAGATAAAAAGGGTTGGAGGTAGTATTAATCAAGTTCAACTGCTTAGACACTAATACTAAAAGTACTAAATGCATTTTATCTAGTGATACATGAACATACTATTTCCTAAGTGCATTAACTATGATTATTTCCAACAGATTCTAGAAAAATATCAGGTTAAGTATTGGGATAATATTAGTATAAACCCAAGCTGACTAGTATAAACCCTAATTAAATAAGGAAACATAATAAAATTAGAAAACAAAACAACTCCTATGATTGCTTCCTCAATTAGATCCCTAATTGGGTACATAAGATCTTAAGATATTCTAAAACATTCTAAAGATACACTAGATGTATTCTGAATATTTTGTAGATATTCTCTCACGAAGTTACTTACAGTGTGGAAGAGTAAACAATTGGCAGTGGAGAAATGGAGCATCTATTTATTTTATTGATAAGTCCAGCCCTGTCCTGTTGAATCCATTCACGATTCACCAAATTATTTCACTTAAACATATAATTGGAGACACTTCACTGTCAGTAATAACATCAAACTCTTATAGATGGTTCAGTTTTGTTCTTACTGGAGCACGAAATGCCGGTTGATGTGCAATAATTTCAAACATGCAGCAACCTTTACATACAAAGAGACATCATTCTTACACAAGGTCAGATATCATGGCATGTGACTTTGTCAAATGTCAACTAGAATCAGGCATCTGTAATTCTTACCAAGTGACCACATATCAGATTTATAACCATAAGGCATACCAGCAAAGGCCTCAGGACACATGTAGTTTAGATTTCCAACAGCCTACAAAAGATATAAGACAGACACAAACAATAAACAGACTTCAATATGTAGATTTAGTTAAGCAGCATTATCATTTGTAATACAAGGTTTAAGGAATGAAGGCAAAAGTTGTTCATTTTTAGTTAAAAAGCATATTACTTAGCATGACAATCCACTATCAGGGGAACAACTGCATAGAAGTTTCGTGAAGAAGGCAGTAGATAATGCTAAGGTATTACTATATACATTACCGGTGAAGCAAGGTCTTCAGTGTTAAGAAGCTTTGCAAGGCCAAATTCACCTGCAGTGTCCATGTAATACATATTTTTCTTTAGACAACATGGTACATCGAAAAGCAAAGTGATGAGCATTCAAAGGATAAAGACTTCATACCCAGCCGAATGTTATTTTCTTTGGTAAGGAATATGTTGGAACACTGAAAATAAATGAAGTAGCATTAATAAAAACACCATGTAAGGATTTCTTTGCCAGGATATAAGAATAAGAGGTACCTTGAGATCTCTATGGAGTACCCGATTGGAGTGAAGGTAGTCCACAGCTAGTAACAACTGAGTCAACCATTTGCAAACTTTCTATTGGAGAAATGGCAATGCAGAGTGGGTAAGGAATCCAAACAGAATGAAGGCAAATGGAAGATGAGAGATTAAGTACAAAGTTTCCTTCCCCATTTTTTTTGGGCCAAGGGTTACATGATAATTCCTAATTTGCAAAGACTCCCAAATAAGGGGGAGGTTCACTTAAAACCTTTCCCTCCCATCCCTTTCCTTCCATTATCCCCCAGCCAAACAAACACTAAGAAATGGAACATAAAGCCTTATTAGTTACCTCCTCCGAAAAATAAGATCCCCGAGCTTTCTTTATATTCGCAACCCTGCTCCAGAAGAATGTAGCATTACATGATTTAGACTTTAGGTAACAAGTAATAATGCTCCCAAGTGTCATATACATGTACACTAAAGATATATGCTATGCTTTATAATACATGAGACCCACAGAATCCCAAAGCCTTTATCCCAAGGTATTCCACTTCAATGATTAAAATTACCAACTTATGAAATGATCTTGTCAATATACATATATCTGTACATCAAGCTTCTATATAGAAATGTCATTTATGTTATTGCAAACAATTAAACATCAATCAACAAGAATCCTATAATAATATTACAGATCACTTATATTCCAGAGTTAAAAAAAAATTTCTAGGCCTCTGTCTAGAAGCTTAAAATTTAGATCTAGAATTTATTTAACATAGTATTACAGTGACAGTCAAATTGAACAAATTAAAGTAGAATACTTTCTCACCTCCAGTCTACTAATTAAATTTTAAAATAATATTTTCCTTCTGAGGATATAACTCAGTATAAAGTCCAGTGTAGCTTCCATACAAGATAGAAGTTTGTATTTTATCCACATTTCAAGTTTAGGAGGCTTTCGCCAAAAGGGATGAGTCAAGACTTTAAGAGTTGTGAAAATCATTTTTAGAATCTTACCTAATGTTTAAGATTTTAGGTAAATATGTTACATGCAGATAGCTAATAAAACATTTTACTTAGATATAATTATATGTCATTCTCTGTAATCAGGAATAATGAATAACTCAGATACTTAAGTTATGCTAGAAACAATCAGTGTTGCTAACAGATATTACCATACTTACATGTCACCTCCTTCACAATAGCCAGTTATAATGCATATGTAGTCATCCTAGAGAACATGAAAATAACATAAATATTAAGGATTCGTGAACATTTAAATAAACCCGTACCTTCTTTAGAACTTCAAACTTAAATTTTCATCAATATATAAAAGTACAAATGAAAATTTAATAAGAAAAGAAAGAAAGACTGTCTTGCAGTCTTTACCTTCTCCACCCAAGCATCTTTGTACTCCACAATATAAGGGTAATTGAGTTTTGCTATTAGGTCCATCTGAAACAGAAAGAGAGACAATATTACTACTTTTTGCCAGAACTAAGAAGGTAAGAAAACACTCATTCAAAACCATGAACGAGAATCCCTCAGCAACGAATCCAGTGAAACAACTATTAATAATATTATATTTATACAAGTTAGCTTCAGAATTCGGATGGTACTAAGGTCAAACAAAAATGCCATATCACATGATGCTCATAGCATTTGTTAGCATGCTAAAATTTCTAAAATTTAAAAAACAAATATCCTCTACTCTGGAGTAGAAGTCTAACCAGTACACTTCAATAGACAATGATGAGTAGCAGAGGACCTACAAGATTCCATTAAATGAAATGAAATTCAATTTGAGTTTACTGGTACGTTTTTAAGTCTCTGTCTGTGTCTTTGCAGAAGGGATATTTCTTCTGGTATTAACTCATTCAGATGTCTGGTTTATCGGTAGCAGGAATGAAGCATAACCTGCTGTGGCGAGTTCATAGATCATCATGGAAGATAGAGAAAGATATTGAAAAATACAAGTCACTAGTTAAGTTGAGCTTATTCATGCCATGCATGACTCAAAAGATAGTAGGAAATGGATCAATCATTATTATTTATTCTTTGGTGATGGGACAGATTAAAAACCACTTCAAAAAAGAAACAATAAAAGTAAAAGGCAGAACCAAAACAGTAGTGTTCATAATTAGCACGAAACAGTAAGTTGTCCAGTCAATTAGGATAGAAAGTAAGAATAAGAGAAAATAATACCAATAATTATACAATTGCCTGGTTGACACTGAATATATGCAATAAGAGAAAGGGTTGGTTACACCAACCTCTTGTTGTGCTGTCACTTTGGACTTGTCTGCTTGCTTGGCTAAACGAATTTTCTTCAGCACATACCTACCAAAAACATGAAAATTTTATAATGAAGAGGAATAAAGAACTGAAGCTGGAAGGCAAAAGTGGTATTGAATTAGCACAGATTTTAGTCCTTTTTTTTCTGGGGTTGTCCATTTCTGAACTGAAAGTGGATTGTTCAATGGTCCATCAGTCCATGTTAAAATCTAACAGCTATTGAACTTGCTGGGCTTCAATTGCCACAATTGACAACCAAAATCTCAAAAAGATTGAAAATTTCTTGGTGGGGTTGTCCAATTTTGACCAAAGAAAAGATCTTGAAGAGTTCATGCTGCATGGTTCCAGCAATTACATTTACACAGAACACACTCACATAAAAAGGAACAGTGCCTTACCTCTTGTTCTCAATCTTGTGTAGAACAAGAAAAGTTGCACCAAGTGCTCCTCTTCCAATTTGCTGAATCACTTCATAGTCTTCCATTTTGCCACTACTCTCCATGGAAAACCCCAGAAGAAGCTACAAGACAAAACAGTGAAGCACTGAAGCAGCAGATCCTGATTTGCTGAGCACCCAATTCAGGAACCGTTTGATTATTTTATGGCAAAGTTTTGCTGTTGTGAGTGTGAATTTCAGCTACCAACCCTTTTGCTTCTTCCAAATGCTGTAAATGAACACAAACCTATAGCTCCAATAGCATTAATTATTAGACTGACTTAGGTGTCTATTGAATGAACTTCAGCAACCATGAAGCGGTTTCAACTTTTCACTACTATAATCACACTAAACTAGCTTCTCAGGAGATTGAAGAGAGTGAGAGAGTGGAATATACCAAAAAAAATTGAGAGTTTGATGACTTACCGAAAGAAAGTTGAGAGAGAGAAAGCAGAGAGATGGAAGGACAACAGAGTCAAGTAAAGAAATGCAGAACAGACATGTTGTCACTTTAATATTACTTTAATTGATAAGCGTGTAATAGTGACTAAATTTAGTGCAGTTGTGGCTCCCATAATTTATGGCCTAAATAAGATGCTATTTATGCAAATTTGGTTTTCAAAATTTCTTATCCATATAAATTAATTTTAAGACTATTGGTGATTTGACAAATTATTTAGTAAGAGTGTCTTTTGTTTATTTTATTTAAAGAAATAATTATTTGTTTTAAAGTTAAAATAAACTATCATTTTTTTTCAAACTTAAGTTATAGTATCAAGTAAGGAAACATATGAAGTGAAAGAGTGTTTGTACAAGAAGGTTAGATAAATAAATTTGAATTATAAAATTAAAATTATGTATGGATGATTAGAATTAATTATAAAATTATGTGATTATTAAATAATTTTTAATTTTAATAATTTATCTATAAAAATTTAATAATGCTTAATAAAGTAAAAAAATATTTTATTATATTTAGAGAATTTAAATAAAAATAATAATTCTTATGAATTTATCCCTACAAGTCCTATTAAAAAAATATTTGAATAATATTTATTTAAATTAATTTTTATATATTTGATTAATAAGACTTAGGTTTTATATGAACAGAATTTATTATGGTGAGTTCAAATTTTTGTAATTTTTAATAAAATATAAATAATTAGTTGATTTAATTTATTTTTATATGCTTTGTTAGTATTATAATATATATATTATTTATACGAATCATATTAATAAGAAAAATATCACAACTTTTATACCTACAAAACATTTTCAATAAATTAAATAGACAATACTATATAACATTTTATTTAATTTAATAATCAAAAAATTAATTATTTTATTTGATAGAATAATGAAATTGTTAATGAAAAAACTAGTATAGTAAGACTTTTGTTTAATTGCTATTTTGATCTCCTACCATATATATCATCTTATCTTAATTTGATCTTTTTATTTTTATTTTTTTATTCTTTTTTTCAAATTTAAACCTCTCATTATATTAATTATGTTGTTTTTAATATTTTTAAAATTAGATTAGCCATTAAATGAGTCGTAGTACTAATTCAAAATCCAATAATTCAATTGTGATCAAACCAGTATTAATAAAATAATAATCAAATAATTTATAAAATAACATTAAATAAATATAATATCATATAATTTTATAATACTAAAAATTAAAACAAAATATAATTTTACAAATTCTTAACATTCAAAATATATATGAAAACCTAAATTAAATATACCATAATACTTGAGTTTAAATTTTAATCAAACTAATTCAACAATATCTATTAACAATATAACAAATTTATATCTAGAATAAAAAAATGATAAATTAATATAATATAAAATTATAAATGAGTAATTGTGAGACTTTTTCTCTATTCTTATTTTGTTGAATCTACTCTACTTCTTTCCTTAATTGTCATTATGATTTCATCATCCATATAATCGGGAGTTGATTCTTGTTGAAAAACTCATTTTCATTCTTATATTAGGGGTAAGGTAATTAATGAACTATAGTTCTATGAATAGGCTTTAATTTATTAATCATTTCTTAACTCTTTTGTTTAATATTACTTTCTCTATTAATGCTACCAAGAAACTATGAGCTTAATAGAAAATTAAATTTTAATATATCTAAGGAATTAAGATTTGAGAATTTTTTGACTTTTACTGTAAGTTGGAGCAATTACTAATCTGTTGTTGTGAATACATGCAAATGTCATTTCTTTGAAATTCGACTTCAACAACCTTCTTTAATTTAACTTTTTCCAAAAATTTTGCATTCTACATGTTCAATAAAATTTTCAAAAAGAATTATTTAGTGTTTTTATCTTTAAATTACTGTTTAACTACAATTGACAATTCAATTTCATAAAAAAAAATATCTTAATTAAAGAGTATACTCAGACGAAGTGCATTAGGTTTATCTAAACAAAATTTGTAAAAGAAAACTAGAAATGTAGTGAGAAACTAATGCTTGTAGAATTTGAGGATATTGGTTGAAGAATCTATAGTTTTAAGTTGAGAATATTGAAAATATTGAGTTAGAACCTGCAAAACTAATACCTAAAAAAGTGAGAACACTAACTTGGAGAAGTGAAATGTTAGATTCAGAAGTTATCTATTAAACTTGAAAAGAATACTATAAAAGTCAAAGAATAATTTAATAATTACTTAATAGGTCCCTAAACTATTTGGTCATTTTTAATTATATGTCCCTAAACTTTTTTTTTTAATTAAGTTCTTGATCTTGTATTTTTTTAATTAGGTTTTGCTATTAATTTTTCTTAATAGAATTAGATGGAAGGATCCATTAAAAAATAAGTACAAATTTAAAAATCCAATTAAAAAATAATTTAAAATCTGAGTAAAAATTATTAAATACTTCACAACTTACAAATTAATTTAACCAATTATAAATGTATAAAGCAATTGGTTTTAATGATGTGAATTGGTCTATCAAAGTGCAGTTCTATAATCGGTTTATTGTGTTTGAATTGGTTAAGAAATTGAGTTGTCATATATCTATAAATTTGCAAAGTTTGTTACTGTATGATTTTTTGTGTGAAAAATAGACTTTCTACTTAATTATGGCCTCAATCGATTCAGAAAGTCTTTCCTAAACTATACTTTCTAGATTATTCTAGTCACTTTTTATATGTCGTCTAATATTTGTCAAAAACAATCGTTATAAACACCACTTTTTGTAGTAGTTAGACTGTACGAGAATGAAAAAACAAAAGTACTGTTATGTCACATTATATCGTAAAGAAACGATAAATGGTAGTTTTATTTTGTGTGTTAGAATAATATAAAATTAAAAAAAAAAAAGAATGTTAGATTTGATGAAACAAATAAATTAAGTTCTCACAAGGTCACCGATAAATTTACAAACTGCATTTCCTCACTTTTAAAAATTATATATAAATATTTTAAATACATATATTTTATTTTCATTAATTTTATATATTTAAATTTATTAATTCTAATTTTTCATTCCTTTTATAATAATAATAATAATTAATTTTTATTTTTTTAAATAGATTATCTCCACTTATTTAGAATCTTATATCTTCCACTGCACAAGCCCATGGTAGGGGAAAACAACTTACCCGTGAAGCATATTCGAATAATGAATATTTTAACTCAAGACTTGGGAAAAATCTACAAAATAAGATAAAGTAAGCCAATGGAAACTTTGAAAAAGAAATCCATTAGTGTGCAACAATCCGAAGTCAAATTATTTACAACAACTCAAAGCATGATCATTTTGCAAGGGAATTAGTTGGCATGATGATTAATCATTATTTAGATGCTGCATGTTGATTGATTAAAAATAATAAAATTTTATGAGTCTCGTATGCATTCCGCTGTCATATGGTTTAATACAAAAATTACTGTATTTTATGAAATTGGTATGACAGATAAAAGTTTTAAAGATGTTATTATCAGTTTTGTATAATAATTGATAAAGCTGTTTGACTATAATATAATATTTTTTATTTATAAGAATCGAATTTAAATATAAAAAATTAACAATAACTCATGCACACGGTTGAATTAACCAAGTTGGAGCCCTTAGTTACTCTAATATTAACCTAAAACATTAATAGTACTTCCTCACACATATGTGTAAAGTGGAGCAAATGAAAGAGGAGACAGAGAAGATGGCGGCAAGCATCAGTTCAGATGGCACAGGAACACCTCTATTGAGGGTATCTGATAATGGAAGAGAAAACACAAGACCCCAAGTTGGGGGATGGTGGAACAAAGTGTTGGACATGGAAGAGGCCAAGCATCAACTCTTGTTTTCACTACCAATGATTCTTACTAACTTGTTTTATTACTTGATCACTTTGGTTTCTGTCATGCTTGTTGGTCACCTTGGTGAGCTTCAGCTTGCTGGTGTTACTCTTGCAAACTCATGGTTCAGTGTCACTGGCGTGGCAGTTATGGTAATTCCTCTTTCTTCATCTTCTCCTCTTTCTCATGATTAGTGTATAGATTAAAGATCAAAGATCAAAAAACAAAAAAGTTTATATGATAATAAATTATTTTTCTATTATCAACACAATGATTTTTTGAATAAATCTTCTATTCGTTGAGCCTCTTAATCCATGCCTAGTTCTCAGGATAGACAAGCCGTAGTATGTATGACAAACTTTCAATATCAGTAGTTGCTATGCTACCGGTCTCACAAATTGCAATAAATGTTGGAAAGCCTACTTAACCAATTGCCATTAATGTTTCACAACTCATTCTGCAGTACAAATTCTCACAAAAAAGTTAGGTTGTGTTTCTTGTCTTCACTATGACTAGAATTTGTACAGTAATATACGTTTCTAAAACACCAAAAAAGATGAGAATTTATAATTGTAGGTGGAAACAACATGAAAGCATTATATATCATAACAAGCATGTGTCATATACCATAACAAACAGTATGTCATAGCCTGTAGGGGAGATTAACAAGGTTGCAATTTTCTGGCGAAATGTCAATTATTGTTTCTAATCTTTATTTCTGTATTTGATTGTGCAAATTTAACATCGTAACATTTGTCTCAAAGCTCATTGAATTGAATACAACAAAACTATAATAGAGAAGACTATAGAAAATAGAAAAGATTGTATAATTTTGTCACACAAACTACATGAGTTGATACTTTTTAAAATAGAACAACCTATAATCATTACATGACTTTTAGGGTTTTCAATTATACTTAACATACTCCATTAAATCATTGGTTACCTTAAAAGGAATAATACTCTTCAAACAAGAATAATGTCCTTGTATAATAACATCTCTTCGTCTTGTAACACTTAACTTTCTGATTATTATTTCTAGCAGTTACTAGATTAAACTCTTGGTTCATACCTTTATTCCTGTCTTAGGTTGGTTTGAGTGGGGCACTGGAAACACTGTGCGGGCAAGGATTTGGTGCAAAGGAATACCAAATAATGGGAATTTACCTGCAAGCCTCATGCATCACGTCTCTTATTTTTTCCATCATCATATCCATTATTTGGTTCTATACAGAACCTATCCTAGTGTTACTTCATCAATCTCAAGACATTGCAAGCACAGCTGCTCTTTATATGAAATTTCTTATCCCAGGAGTGTTTGCTTATAGCTTCTTGCAAAACATCTTAAGGTTTCTCCAGTCACAATCTGTAGTTGTGCCATTGGTTGTGCTCTCAGTTCTTCCAATGCTGGTTCATATTGGTATTGCATATGCCTTGGTTCAGTGGTCAGGTCTGAGTTTTACAGGTGCACCAGTTGCAGCTTCTATTTCACTATGGATATCATTGCTATTATTGGCCTTGTATGTCATGTATGCTAAGAAGTTCAAGCAGACATGGCAAGGATTTTCAATGCATTCATTCCATTACGTATTTACTAATATGAAACTAGCTCTGCCCTCTGCTGCAATGGTATGGTATGAATCACTAACAGCCCTTTTTGACTATTGATCTTAGAAAGCTAAATGAGAAGCAGTAGCTTCATTTTCTAAACTTAGAGCTTATAGATGAAAACACTTCCAGCAATTCAAATTAAGAGAATCTTACTGTACCTTAAGGTAAGATCCTTATATAATCTTATTATCTGTTGTTTATGTTATGCCAGTTTGGAGTATTGGGGCTTTTGAAGTTTTGGTTTTCTTAGCTGGACTATTGCCCGACTCACGGATAACAACTTCGTTGATTGCAATATGGTATGGTTCTAATGGCTTTATATTTCTGTTCCTAAAATGAAAATAAAAACAGATTCATATAACTTACTATTGTTAATCTTCAAAAAATCTGCAGTGCGAACACAGAATTCATTGCCTACATGATCACTTATGGTCTCAGTACAGCTGCAAGGTTAGTTGGTTGAACACATTCTCCTTTACTTGTATTGTTGCATATCTTCTGGATCAACATTCTAGTACATGCATTGAAAAGTTGAAATTTAAATTTAACACCACAAGAGTGTCCAATGAATTGGGAGCAGGCAACCCTGAACGAGCTAAACATGCAATGAATGTCGCTCTCAAGCTCTCTCTCCTCCTTGGTTTCTGTTTTGTTTTGGCACTTGGATTTGGTCACAACATCTGGATTCAGTTTTTCAGTGATAGTTCTACAATTAAAAAGTAGTTTGCTTCAGTGACATCATTGCTTGTCATTTCCGTATTATTGGATGCATCCAGGGTGTCTTGTCAGGTTTGAATTCCTCATTTATCTTTGTTCATTGAAATTAACTTAAAACTCTGGAGGGATAAATTTTGTTTAATGCTTCAGGGGTGGCCAGAGGATGTGGTTGGCAGCACTTGGCTGCTTACATTAACCTTGCAACATTTTATCTTATTGGCTTACCAATATCATGTTTCCTAGGATTTAAGACCAATTTGCAGTATAAGGTAACTAAAAAATATTTATTGCACAGGCTGGTTATGTTGATTCTGATGTGTTGAAGAATCATATTCATTCTGAGAAACTTTTTGCACTCATTAGTTTTACTACTTTGTTTTGAATTTGATTTATGATGTAGGGTTTATGGATTGGTCTGATTTGTGGGTTGGTTTGTCAAACTGGGACTATCTTCCTTTTCACAAGGCGTGCTAAATGGACTAAATTGGATCTCTCTGGGGACAAAGATAAAGAGCAGCCTCTTGTTGTTTAACTGAACGTACGTCTGTCAAATGGCATTTCGATTTATAATAGAAAGAAGGTTCGCATTCTATATGCCAAAGATGGTCACATATAGGGTGAACACTGAATTTGCTGAAGCGTTTCTCGCCTATATTCATTTTGAGAAAGTGCACAGACTTTTTTATTTGATAGTGTTAGGGAGTTGCAGACAGTAAACTTTGACATATAATGTAACACACTCTCCAATTAGATGATTTTTTATTGCAGAGTCTTACAGGAACGCATGAAGAGTAGATAGGGAGTAAGATATCCCACCATGAAAAGAATACAATTACTATCAACTAGGTAACTGCATGTAATTGGCCATGGTGAATCATATGTTTGATGATAGATTAATTTCTCGCATGAAAAGTGGGGACCTTCAAAATGTACTTTTCCGACTTTTTTCACTCGAATTTACACTCAAACGAAGTCTTTTTGTTTTTTTTTTTAAATTTTTTTATTGGTGCTACTGTTTTTATTAAAAATTACACATTTAGATAATCTTTGTGCATGGTTAAAACTTAGCCTAACTTAACTAGTAATTATTTAAGGTTCTTAATCTGTTTTTAACACTTAAACAAATATATATATATATATATATAAGCATTAAGTGGTCTGTCTAGAGAGCACGAGTTATATGTATCGAGGCCATGATCTCATTTTTTATCCATTAGATCGGAGGACTTCAAAGTTTGGAGTTTCTTTTCATTCTAAACAACAAAAAATCAACATCAACTCAAGTGGTCAACTAAACATATCATACAAACATATTTATACATACAACAATACAAATGCACACACTAAGTGGCATACTGGTGTACATTATGGGTTGGAAATATAAAAAATCAGTTTTTTCAACAAGAAGACATTCTTTCATCACTCATCTTTCATCATAAATAACCACATAAAAACAACTCTTGAGAAAAAAGTTTACCAAAATAATTTTCAACAAAAATATCCTAACAGTGTTCATAAGTCTTAAAAAATTGATGTTTAAAGGTGGAAATGAGTCAGACTGTCCAACAAGAATATGTGACCTAGTTTACATTAGGCCAAGTTAGTTAGACTTTTTTTAGGAAATAAACTAGATTTAGATTTTTATAAAAGTTTATTTAGTTGAAAAATCAGGTTTTAGATTTTTTAAAAGGTTTTTTAGATCTAATAGTATGATTTATTTAAGTAAATATAAATAATATTTTTTTGTTAGTATTAATATTAGATTAAATTTGTTTGTGATGTTTTAAACTCATATATTTAATTTTTTTAAAACATTAAACATGTTTACATATATTTAATTTCAAGAAAGTGACTAAATCTACCAACACTTCCATAAAGCCTACCATTTTAACCCAAACAAGTCGATAGAAAAAAGAAAATGGAGAGGATGAGATGAGAATTAAGTTTTTGTAGCTAAAAGAGAAGGAGAAAAATAGAGAGAATGGGAGAAGGTGCGAGACAAAGTCCATCTTTGTTATAGAGATTGAATAAGAACATAAGTCTTAAACTAATAATGCACTTGGAAGCTTGAATGTGTGGAGAAATAGAGATTGTATAGAAGAACCTTAAAAAAAATTGGCTCCTAATTGGGTGGGGTATGTGATGGCCAAGGGGTTGAAGAGGAGGGGAAAATAGTGTTTCTAGGATTTAAGAGAATGAGTAAGTGTTAAAGTTTTAGGATTAAATTTTGTAAGTTATAAAAATATGAAATTATTTCACCCAAGGGCTAATAAAAGGACTTGATTCACTTAGCCAAATTGGAGTAAGTCCTAAAGCATTGGCCAAGGTGTAAGTGTTTTATTCAATTATTTTGGTAAAAATTTTACATTAACCAAGTATAATGTGTTTTATTGTTCTATTAAGTTACATATAACAAATACAAAGCAGAATATTAAAATATAATTTGTCATATGCTCCATAATTAATCATTGTATAACATGCATCCAACATCAGACAAAATAATAATATTTTATTTAAAATATCTAAATTACTTCAAAATTTCTCATAAGGTTAATTATGAATAGTAATAACTAATGAATTAATCTCAATGAAATGTCTTATTGTTTACTAATAGAAATTACTAGAATCTTTTACTGCTTGCTTCATAATATAATTTAAGTTTTATTTAAAGTAACAACTCAAATTTATGCAAAAAAAAAATTACAAAACTTCTAATTAATTAAATTTTATAATTTAATTAATATTTTTAATTATAAATTATGTTAATAATGCTAATTAAGAATTGATTGAAAAAATTAGGTGCTACATTTTTATTATTAAATAATATAATATTTTAAACTCTCATCTTTATTGTTCTTATTCTTTGTGATCCTCCATCGTTGTTGTTCTCGTTATTAGTCCCTTCATTTTTGTCACTATTCTCATCCTTTATTTCACAAATCATTTTCACACCTTCCATTCCTACCTTCGGTATGTTGCCATTTTTATTATGCATGTTTTCTCTTTGTTGTTAGTGGGTGTTAGTTTGTTTGCTCTATGTTAATTTGTGTTAGTGATGGCTTTGAAATAGTAGATATTTTACAAATTATATTCATTCTCTACAATATCAATTATTGATTTGAAGCATCACTTGACAAGTTATTTCATTCATAGTCACTGTCATTTTCCTTTCTTTAGAATGTATTATATATTTAATTTGACTAATTACTTAGATTATAATAGTGTATAGAATATAAATTTCAATGTATTAGTTGTGTGATTTGCTTATTAAGGTTGTAAATGTAGTTTTTTAATGATTGATTCCGTCAAATTGAATGTGACCATGTATATATATACAAACGATGGTGTATATATTATAAAGGTTAAATTAATTTATAAGTCTATGAAATATTTGATAATTTTTAATTAAGTCTCTAAACTATTTTTTTAATTGAATCTCTGATCTTCTATTTATTTTTTAATTGGGTCTTCCTGTTAACAATAACCTAAAGAACAAATACAAGTTCAATGATTCAATTGAAAAAAGTTTTTTAAGAGCCTAATTAATTTTTTTAAATAGTTTAGAGACCTATAAAGTAATTTAAAAATCATACAAAAAATATCTTAATTATAGAGTACTCAAAAGGAGTGCATTAGGTTTATCTAAATAGAAATTGTAAAAGGAAACTAGAAATGCAGTAGGAAAATAACCCTTCTAGAGTTTAAGGATATTGATTGAAGAACCTATAGTTTTTAGGTTGAAAAATATTAAAAATATTGAATTTAAAACTTGCAAAATTGATAACATCGATCTAAAAAGGTGAGAACACTAACTTGGAGAGATAATAATACTTAGTACACATCTATTAAGATGGCAATACTAAATTCAGAAGTTACCTGTTAAGCTTGAGAAGAATACTATGAAAGTTAAAGAATAATTTAATAATTACTAAATCGATCTTAAACTATTTGGTCATTTTTAATTATATGTTCTTAAACATTTTTTTAATTAGATTCTTGATCTTGTATTCTTTACTTAGGTTTTTGCCATTAATTTTTCTTAATAAAATTAGATGGAAGGATCCAATTAAAAAATAAATACAAATTTAGAAATTTAATAAAAAAAATAATTGTAAAATCAAATTAAAAATTATTAAATAATTCACGACTTACAAATTAATTTAACCAATGATAAATATATAAAGCAATTGGTTTTAATGATGTGAATTGGTCTATCAAAGTGTACTTCTATAATCTGGTTATTGTGTTTGAATTGGTTAAGAAATTGAGTTGGCAGATATCTATAAATTTGGGAAGTTTGTTATTGTACAATTTTTTGTATGAAAAACAAACCTTCTACTTAATTGTGGTTACAACCGATTCATAAAGTCTTTCTTAGAATGTACTTTCTAGATTATTCTAGTTACTTTTTATATGTTGTCTAATATTTGTCAAAAACAACCGTGATAAACACCATTTTCTGTAGTAGTACTACGACTGTACAAGAATGAAAAAATAAAAGTACTGTTATGTCACATTATTCGTAAAGAAACTGATAAATGATAGTTTTATTTTGTGTGTAGAGTAATACAAAATTAAAAAAAAATTGAAAATAAAAAAAAGGTCAGATTTGATGAAAGAATAAATTAAGTTCTCAGAAGGCCACCTGACAAATCTACATATTGCATTCTCTCACTTTTAAAAATTATATATAAATATTTGAATATACAAGTTTTAATTTTATTAATTATATATATTTAAATTCATTAATTTTAATTTTTACTTTTTTATAATAATAATAATTAATTTTTATTTTTTAAATAGATTTTCTCCGCTTACTTAAAATCCTAGATCTTCCACTGCACAAGGCCATGGCAGGGGAAAACAACCTACCCGTGAAGCATATTCGAATAATGAATATTTTAACTCAAGACTTGGGATAAATCTACAAAATAAGATAAAATAAGCCAATGGAAACTTTGAAAAAGAAATTCATTAGTGTGCAACAATCCGAAGTCAAATTATTTAGAACAACTCAAAGCATGATTATTATTCAAGGGAATTATTTGGCATGATGATTGATCATTATTTAGATGCTGCATGATGATTGATCCATAGTAGATACAACCGCCATGGTCCAAAGCTGCCAATCACTTAGATTGACCAAAGCTTTTCCTCATGCCATATTCTGCGTTTATGGTTAAATACAAAAAAGCATCTCTGAAATTTCAGCGTTTATCTGTCATAAAGTAATTTTTGGCGCATAGTTTTGTATAATAAAGTTGTTTGAAGGTATATATATAGTGATCACCAATCATTCACGTGCTTCCTCATCACATATATATAGATAACATAGATCAGATGAAAGAGGAGATAGAGAAGATGATGGCAAGTACGAGTTCAGATGACACAGGAACACCTCTATTAAGGGCAACTGATGATGTAAAAGAAAACACACGATCCCAAGTTGGGGAATGGTGGAACAAAGTGTTGGACATTGGAGAGGCCAAGCATCAACTCTTGTTTTCACTGCCAATGATTCTTACTAACTTGTTTTATTACTTGATCACTTTGGTTTCTGTCATGCTTGTTGGTCACCTTGGTGAGCTTCAGCTTGCTGGTGCTACTCTTGCAAACTCATGGTTCAATGTCACCGGCTCTGCTGTCATGGTAACTCTTCCTCGATTGCCTTTCTTATAATTTGTGATTATGTTTGCCCCCTGCCACACATACGGAACTATGTATATTATATATGACTTAAGTTTTTATCCTATGTATACATCAAGTCTACAGATTAAAAAAACAAAAGAGCTTATACTGTAGTAAATAATTATTTTTAACAAAACATTTCTTTTTTTAGCCTTTTAATCTTTGGACTTGGTTCATAGGATAGAAAAATAATAGTACTCGTGACAAACATTTTAATAACAGTAGTTGCTCTGATGCCAGTTTCATAAATCGGTATAAATGATTGAAAGCCTACATAACCAATTGTCCATTATTATTATTAATGTTTAACAATTCACTTAGCAGTTTTTAGAATTTGTACAGTAATAATTATGCTGCAGTGTCAATTATTGTCTCTAATCTTTATTTCTATATACTGAAATGTCAATTATTGTTTGTGTTATTGCTTTTATATACTGTAATGCCTCATACTGAAATGTCAATTCTTGTTTGTAATCTTTATTTTTATACTTGAATTTTGGCTCATCAATGTTAGTGCAAATTTAAATTCGTAACCTTGTCTCAAAGCTCGTTGAACTGAATGCAACAAGACTAAATGTTGTTAATAAGATTAAACTCCTGGTTCATACTATTCTTGTTTAAGGTTGGTTTGAGTGGGGCACTGGAAACACTGTGCGGGCAAGGATTTGGTGCAAAGGAATACCAAATAATGGGAATTTACCTGCAAGCCTCATGCATCACGTCTCTTATTTTTTCCATCATCATATCCATTATTTGGTTCTATACAGAACCTATCCTAGTGTTACTTCATCAATCTCAAGACATTGCAAGCACAGCTGCTCTTTATATGAAATTTCTTATCCCAGGAGTGTTTGCTTATAGCTTCTTGCAAAACATCTTAAGGTTTCTCCAGTCACAATCTGTAGTTGTGCCATTGGTTGTGCTCTCAGTTCTTCCAATGCTGGTTCATATTGGTATTGCATATGCCTTGGTTCAGTGGTCAGGTCTGAGTTTTACAGGTGCACCAGTTGCAGCTTCTATTTCAC
>JAMLFT010001564.1:0-30045 GCA_026544285.1 Pachyrhizus erosus
TATAAATTTTAAATTTATATGTCAAAATTATTAAAATATATATAATATAATATGTTATATATATATATATATATAAAGAGTAACCTTATACTATTCCTATTGCTTAACCCAAATTCTTGTATGGGATAAGAAATATATTGAAGAAACAAGAAGTGATAATAAATAAGATAATGTTTTTATATCTTAGCATAACAAATAATTAGTTACAATAATATATGAATGAAAATTTATTTGGATAAACTTCTTCACAAATATTTTAAAAAATAGAAAATAAGAAAGAAAATAAAATAAATTTTTTTATAAACTAAAATTAATTTATACATAAATTAAAAATTATCTTTTAAAAAATTAATATTTTATAAATCTATGCACAACTAAACTTTAATTTTTGAAAAAAATTATTTTATTTTTTTATTATTTTTTTTCCTAAAAATACTTATAAAAAACTTTATCCAAATAAACTCAAAATAGTTATTTTAGTCTATTGTATTTTTGTTACTAAGTGAGCCTTAAAGGTAATGGTTGAAAATATTTTAATAAGTTGAAGAGTATTCTTATAATAAATACTTTAAAATGGGTTAGAAAGCATTTTGGCATAATAATGATGGTAATGATTTTAAAAATATAATAAAATTACTTAATGAATTGGCTAATAATTTAGTTAATTTATTGTTTTACCCTTTTCTAATCAAATAATAGACAATCTTATTTTTAATGGATTAGGATAAATTTTAAGTTAATTACTATTTTATCCTAACTACCTAACTCTATAAAAGGAACAATAAACTTTCATAGTTTAACCTGTCTTATCTAATGATGGATTGTTGATGTCCAACACACCCATATTCTTACCTAAATCAAAGTAAGTTATTTTATGTTGAAGTTGTGTCCAAGTTATGTCTTAAAATATTGGAGCTACCAAAAATATGGTTTTAATTTATCTATAGAATTAAGTGTTGAACATTTGTTGTTTAGGTATCAATGTCCAACACATGTTTAACATGTGGACACACTTGTCAAGTGTAGTAGTGTTTTTGTTTTTTAGCTCTATACAAAAAATGATAAGTTCTCTTAAAGGATGGTTGAAAACGTCTCAACGGATTGAAAAAGGTATTATTCTAAGAAAACACTTAGTAAGTAAAAATAACAAATAGTTTAGTAAAATAATGGTTATATCTTTGAAAATATACCTAAATAAAGTTGCCTTGACTATTTATACATGGTAGATTATGATAGGATGCAGTAATAATTTGTTTTGTTAGTATGTTTGTCCTAATTATCCCTATAATTGGCCTATCATTCTTTTAATCATATGTAATTGTATTGTAACGAACATATAATAAGAATGGGAAGAAGTTATAAATATGATAAGGTGATTGGATCTCAATTTGTCGTCTTAAGTCTACCTTTTGTATTGTCATGACTCTTAGGTCAAGTTACAAAGACTTTATTAAGACTTGTTAAATTCAAGATGTGAGTTATGTTTAGGGGATGATACTTTATATATTTTTGTCGATTGATTTTTGTTAATCGTTACCTTTAAGGTATTAGTTAAAATAAATAAAATTATTTATTAATTGTGTCATCTCAACAAGTATCCTTTTAATAAAAATCACAATTTTCTCATGTATATATATGTGTGTGTATGTATAAGTTTTTTTTAAGTATCCATTTATTGAAATAATTATTAACCAAAATACAAGGTCTTTGTGATAATTAAATACGAAATAAATTCTAAATGATTATAACTAAAATTCATATTTATGATAAAAAATTAACTTTTTGATCAACATGACTTGGTGAAGAGTATTACCAATTTGACTGATGACTATTTTTTATTGACATACTTGGTTAGCTTCTTTAAGTGAATTTTCTCCTCTCAATCACTTTTTTTTTCCATCTACAAAGTTTGAACTCAAGATTTTATTTTAAAAAAATGAATTTAGTTTTACTCAAACCAACAACATGTTAATATTTTTTTTTCATAAAATAATTATTAAATTTAGAAATAAATAAATTTATATAAATCTAACTTTTATTTTATGTAAATTATTTATTATTTCTTTATGCATGTAAATAATTTAAATTTTTTTACTACTAGTTTTGTATGGATTACATGTAAACAATTTTTTTACAAACAATAATATTCATAAATAATTTATTGTAGAATTTTTAACACAAAATAAGATAAATTTTAAAAATTCATTTAATTAAATTTTAGGTTTGCATAAGGTTTTTTCTAAAAACAATTTTTATAAAGTTTAAAATTGTAAAATGTGTTAGCTTGATTTTTTTACTTAGTTTTTAACATCGCAAATTGTCTGTTCTCTTTGCCATGGATTTCTTTTTATGATTTCCACTAAAATATTATTGAATGCTAAAATAATAATATTTTAAAAATAATTTTTAATAATATTTTTAATTTTTAAAATAATTAAACATAAATATATTTAAAAATTATTTAATATATTAAGATAAAACTAATATTTAAAAAAATATTTTAATTTAAAATTATAATAAGTATATCGAGAGATTTATTAATATTTATATTCTTAATTTAATTATTTGTATATTTAATATCAAACTGTTTCAAAACTTTATATAAATATATCAGGAGAATCAATAAAAGTATTGTGATATTTTCATATTATTAGAACATTATTCACAATTTAAGAAAATTGGATTTCTACTTTCTATATGAGTATAATTTCACGGAATACATGAATATTTCTTTCAGTCTCAAATATATGAAAGAAATTTTTTTTGTGTATTGATGTTAAATATAAATAAATTTTGATTAATTTTAATTTATTTAATAACATTATTTTTAAAATATTTTTATTTAATTAAAAATTATTTTTATTCTTTTTTAATTCTTGATGACAAGTTCTAAGAAAAAGTAGTTTTAAAAAAATATTTATTTTTTAAATAAAATTAATACAATTAAATGCTAGTAACTAACATCCTTAATTAGTTTAAAGTATTTTTTTATTTTTATATTCAAACTCAGATTAATAAGTATTATTTTTTTTATAACCAATATTTTTGAACAAATAGTCACTTTTGTTTGTAAAAGTGTGAGATGTTGATATTTTAGTTTCTGAAAAAATAAAAATTATGAAATAGTTCCTAAAAGTATAAAAGGTGTAACAATTTAATGTTATCATTAAGTTAAATTCATTAACAGTAACATATTTTCTTATATGACATATTATGTGCACACATGATAACTGACACTTATCACATGTCATTTACATTTTATCTAATGTTTTTAAATTTTATTTTTAATTTTATTTTTCTAAACTTAACCATTTATTGTCAATTTGGTTGTTGAATTTAATTATTTATTGACATTTTAGTTTTTAAAATTAACCACTTAATATCATTTAAGTCTCACGTTGCATATAAAATATTAACATAAATATCATCATATCTCTTCATTTTTATTTTTTATCCTCGTATTTTTCATCATCCTCTTGTCAAGTCCACCATTTAAATTATATTATTACTACAAAATTAATTTATGAATGATTACATAATAATAGTTAGTGGTTAAATCTAAGATATCGCTAACAAGATTCTATAAGATTCCAAAACAGATTTACTATCCAATTCAAACTACTAACTTATATGTTATTAATATGTGTAGATTGTTTGATTAATTATTTAATCAATCTATCTTATGGATTAACATTAATCAAGAAAAGATAGTTAAAAAAACCCTTAAGAATCACAAAAAGGAGAAAAATGAAAGTGTTAGAAACATCTACTTACATATTCTTTGGATATGACAAGTGTATTATATGTTGCTCCAATTTTTATAAGTCTTTGCATTTTCATATCGTTGTTCAAAGGTCTAGTATTAGAGGACTTAAGTGGACAATGTATGAACCAATGACCTGCATTAGTGATACGTGAAGCACATGTCATTTTCATTTTTTTGATCATGTTTGGAATGTAGTGGATAATATGTTTTATCTCTTCCATCACATTTAGTGACACCCTTTATTGGAAATTTAATAAACAAAAATAATATTGTGAAAAATAGAATAAAAATATGATAAGAATTAGTTCGTTCCTTTCTTCTTTTCATATCATTTTTCTTTTTCATTTACATATGCTACTTTTCATTTCCACGTTCTTTTCTACTTTCATCACCATACATTTTAAAGCTTCCATGGCCAATTAGTTTTAGGGTTTCTTTATTCCTATTTCTTCTTGTAGACATCCTTATTTCTTTTTACTTTTCTGCACCTTCTTCACCTAACTAACTTGTATTTCCATGTAGAGCATGAGGTGATCTATTTGCATGCTATGTTAGGTTTTTTCTTAAAGTTTATGACATATGTGTTTTTAGTATCTTTCGAAAAACATGTATATAAATAAAATCAAGTGTACTTTTTTTAGTATGTGCAATAAAATGATGTTATAGTTTATTAGTTTTTAGTAAGTTATGATTTTTAAATGTCTCTATCAAATTTTACGAATGATTAAAATCATAATTGTTGGTGAACACTTTAGACTTTACAAAAATAAAAAACAAATAATAAACCTAAGTTTTGCTAGTCTAGAATCCAAACGATGATGATAACTTCACTTTTATTAAGATTTTTTTAAAAATAACTATAGAATAAATGAAATAAATGTTCTTTCATGACCACTAAAACTAAATTATTGCATTAAAAATAAAGATCCACTTATAACAATCATATTATAATTTTAAAAAAAATTCACACCACCGAAACAAATATTTTATATCTTCTAATTTTTTTACTTACGTGTGTATATTTGTTTAACAAAAAAACATACGTTCATTATGAATAATACCTCTTAAAGAAATTAAATAATGTTTATTAAAAAATTTAAATGATTTTTTAGATATTTTTATATAATTTTTCTATTAAAATTAACAAGAGAATTTTAAAAAATATAAAAAATAAAGAATAAAAATTTAAGAATATAATAATGTCTATGCAAATAATTTTCATGCAATATGAAAGTTAATTGAAAATTCACAATTAAATTAATTTAATATTTTTGTTAATGGACTTCATAAATAAATTAATGCTAATAGACTTTACAATGAGATTAAATTGTCATATGTTTTATATTTTTTAAAAAACCGTTTTATAATTTTTGTTTTTCTCGAAATAAAAATTTCAACGTCTGACACTTTTAATAACAAAAGTCACCGTTTACCCAATATTTTTATAGGTGTTACTCCTAAGTTACTGCAACGTTGATCTACCAATCTACCAAAAGCTACTAAGTTTTGTTTCCTGCAGATCGCACAAAACACACGGCACAGATTAAAGACAGAAGTGAAACTCCACACGGCATCTGAGTCAGTGCAAAAGTCAAGCCTTCCTCTTTTGAGTTTTCAAGAGAAAATCAGCACTAAAAATATCCATAAAACTCAATCCTCAAATTTCCCTTTCCCATTGCTACGCTCACTTTTCCTTCAACAATGGACCTTTCTCAACCTTCACGTCTTCCTCGCCATGCCTTCTAATACTCTACTTCTCAACTACCCCATCTCATGGCCATGGATGAATATGAATGTGATGAGAAGGTCTACGTGGCAGTTGGGAAGTCGCTCAAGAAAGCCACGACTTTGCTTCAATGGTGTTTCACCCATTTCAGCAAAGCACATATATGCTTGCTTCATGTGTACCAACCTTCTACTATGATCCCCACACTACGTAAGTCCTGGTCTTTGATCTTCATGTGTGTACACTTTTTTGAATTGGATTTTTTATTTTTCATTTATGTTTTGTTGTGCCAATTTAGCGGTTTTTTTTTTTTTTCCTATTTTAGAACTTTGGCAGGCTCAAGGTTGAGAATGAAATATAGTATATTGGTTTTTGAGAAATTTTCATCCTATCCCTTGAATTGATTCAATTAAAGTTGAAATATTGTGCAGTGGGAAAATTGCTAGCATCCCAGGCTAGTCCTGAAGTCGTGTCTGCTTATAGAATAGACGAAAGAGAAGAGACCAAGAGACTTTTGGAGAAGTATTTGAGTCTTTGCCGTGCTGCTAAGGTATGCATGCATCTCTTTGCGTGCTTATATAGTCACAGCAAATGGGAAATTATTGGTTATAATTTTAACGCTGATTTCTGCTTGTTCATCAACATTTATGGTTGATTTTTTCTTAATTTCGTTTATGAATCAAGGATTTCAATCTAAAATGTTTCCAGCTTCTAGAATGACGTAATAACGAGAGAAATATGTCTCGTTAATTTTCTTCAAGAAATAATTTTAGAAAAAATATTATTTTAAAACAAATTTAATGTTTTAAATTAAAGTAACCAAATTTTTTAATCTTAATGAATTAGTTAATTGTACGAGAGAGTATTTTGTTTTATGGGCACTGGAAATGTTTACTGGTAGAGCTTTATAAAATATTGTGTGTGGGAACCACAAGTTGGTTCCAGAGGTCATATTTGCTCACCCTACTGAGAGTTGATCCAAGGAGGCAAACATGATTCGTGGGTGACCTGATAATGCATTTAGCCACATTATTTAAATCCTGTTAGTTATCACTATGTTTTCATGTTTTCTTCCTTCACAATATGTGAATAATTATAACTGAAATTTGTTTTTGTTAAAATTATCTCATTCTGTACTCTACATAATGCAATTTGTGGCAAGAGGGCAATTATTAATGGTCTTTGTTAAAGCAATTTCTTTTCAGGTTAAGGCAAGCAGTGTCATTGGTGAAGCTGATCAAGTCCGGAAAGGGATTGTTAATTTGGTTACTGTGCATAACATCAGGAAGCTTGTTATTGGAGCAATACCAGAAAAGTAAGTAATGCTGACTGCCAACAAATTCTGTTAGTCAGAGGGAACGATTGTTTATGCCTGTATAAAATTGCCTAGCTAATATGCATTGAACTTGGTTTATTCACTTCTTTATTCTGTTCTAGTTTATAGGCTCTTATGGATAGGAAAGTTTGATGCTATTCTCTTATCTGCATGTCTGTCTTTTCTATAGCGACTGACATATCTTTGTGACTATGCTTTCCTTTTTTGTACCTTTTCTTTCATAAATGGAGTGAATAAATCTTTCCTTTCTAAAAACAACGGAAAAATGCAGTTGCATGAAAGTCAAAAGGAATTCCAGCAAAGCAAATTATGCTACTAAAAATGCTCCTCCATTCTGTGAAATATGGTTTGTCTATAATGGTAAGCACATTTGGACAAAAGAAGCTTCTGAAACTCCTCGTTTTTTGTCTTCACGTGCCCAACCAGAGACTACAACTGCAGAGAGCTTGAGTTGTAGATCCTTTCATGATGGTACAAATGAATTATTCCATTCAGAATGTCTTCAATTAAATTCTACAAGGACTACAAGAATGGTTCAGAGTGAAATCATTGAAGCAGAAGCTACTTTTTCATCCAAATCATCCAGTTGTAATAGTCAGTGTTCTCCCCAACATTTGGCTGGTTGGTGTTTAGATTCTCATTTGGAGTTTACGGAAGAAAAAATTGACAGTCAACTTATTGAAGCCAAAAGAGAAGCTAATGCTACAACAGACAAGGCCCTTGCAGAGCTGTTGAAGTGCAAAAGGTTGGAAGTCAAAGCCATTGAGGCCATAAGCAAGGTAAGCATAACCTAATGTAAAAGTTTTGGACTTTTGATGGCACAGAAGCTTTTTCACCTTGTTCTTGTTATAAGGATATCCAACAGACAAATTCTTGCTTGCCATGAGGGATCAAGTATACATTCTTACATATCTAAGAAATGTTGATAAAGTATTCCATTAAGATTCAAGAAAGAAGCCATCTGCAAAATACTAGGATTCTGTAAATTTTTCTGAAACTTAATTGTTTTCTATTCAAAATTGTAGAACCAACCAAAAAGCAACAGCAAGAACTGGATTTCCAAAATTCACTTTAAAGTGCCCAAATTTGTTGTTCAGAAATTGGATGGACACAACACTACGCCATTTCATTTCATATCTTGAAATTAATGACTAGCAATGATATTTAATGTATAGTCTTTTGCTGAAGTTTCTCGAGACTTCTGTTAAAACACAAGCCCCATATTCTTTTTTCAGGTCAATTTGTTTGAATATGCCCATGCACATGAACTAAAGCTCAGAGAAGAGGCTGAAGATGCAGTGAGAGGTATAATACAGGAGCAACAAATGTTCTTGGATGAGAAAGAAGAAATTGTTGGTGAGTTGGAAAGGACTGCGAGAAGTATTTCCCTTCTAGGCAGATGTGCACATGAAACCAACCATAAGCGAAATGAAGCTGCAAATGAACTATCACGAATTCAAGCATCCATCTCAAACCTGCAGCACGAAAAGCAGCAAATCAGGCGACAGAAAATGGAAGCCCTACACTGGCTTGAGCGGTGGAAAAGTTGCGGACAAGTTCGAGCAGATCACTGCCATGGGGTCATTGGGTTTGCTGAAGAATTCCCTGAGCTTGCTGAATTTTCATTATCAGATCTTCAAAATGCAACATGTGATTTTTCTGAGAGTTTCAAAGTTAGGGAGGGTGGATATGGTTCTATTTATAAGGGGGAAATGTTAGGTAGAACAGTTGCTATAAGGAAGCTCCATCCACACAGCATGCAAGGATCAACAGAGTTTCATCAAGAGGTCAGTTCTCCCAGAACAGCCTTTCTGCTTTTGAAATAGTTATCCTAAATTATTTAGAGCTTGAGTGGATCAGTGGCAGAAACATAATATAGAGACTTTAAGATTTTTAGTTGGTTTTATAGCTGGGACAACCACAACTCATCTCCTAAACAATCCTTTGAAGGTAATCAAGTTAGGTCCCATGCTAGTTTGTCATATAAACACTTAAGCAGATCTCAGTCCAATCCTATGAAATGTTGTATCCTTATCATAACTTTGGATGCTCTTGATTTTTATAGCTTGCATACCATCTAGTTAGGTGTATCTACAAATACATTCACTGAGAAAGGTGTGCCTTTACTGAAGCAATTTATATGACCATAAATTTTCTTCAAGATCTAGTTTACACTTTTTTCTCAGTAGTTCTCTCTTATTACAATGTTAAATGCCTTTGTAGAGAAGATAAAGCTTTTCTAATAATTGGATCGTGCAACATCAGAAGTCTTATCTTACTATGCAACACAATGTTGACTACATGGATTGCACAACGTCATTGATCTCAATTAAAAATCAAATTCTCAGAGATCTTATTCACCATGAGATTTCTCGTAACAATTTTTTCTAGTGTCTTTCTTGGTCTCCCTTTCCCGCTTTTAACAAGACTAAAAACCATATGATATACTCTCCTCACTGATGCTTCCAATAGCTTTCTTTGCACGTCTCTAAACCATCTTAACCAATTTTCTATATTTTTTTGTTAATTGGTATCACACTAATATCTCCTTCTCCACAGTCATTTCCTATTTCATCCTTTATTGTGTAATCACACATACATCTTTATATTATCATTTATGCTACTCCTTTTTTCTCCTGTTGTGCTTATAAAGTCCAAAATTCATTACTATAAAGTATAACTGGATGTATAGTATTACGATAAAACTTTCCTTTAAACTTGGTAGGTATTTTGTGATCACAAATAATTCTGATGCGTTTTTCCATTTTAGCCATTTTATTTGTATCTTACGGGTGACATCCTCGTTAATTTTTTTATCATTTTGTAATATTAATCTCAAGAAGTCCGCCTATGGTAGCATGGTTGGCCCCAAGCTTGGGTAAAGGAGGATTGTGTTAGGCCATCGAGAACCAATATAAAACTAGTTGATATACCCGATATGGACTGGGTCATGCAGCACTGACAGAAAATACAAGACGTCTTTCAACACTTCCAAAGCATCAAGGATTTCCTCAAGAATTTTGTTTTTCAAACTGCAAGATATAAATAAATGGGAAAATGCGAGAGTATGCCTCAGCCTTTTTCTTTTCCTTTAATTTAGGCTGTGAGATGTTTGTCATATATTGATTGTAAATCTCTCCAACAAAAACATCAAAATATTATTATTCTTTATTTCACCATTTAGATTTAGAATGATTATATGAATGAGAACAAATCAATGGATTCTCCTTCTCCTTCTCCATCACCATTATAATTATTTAAAATGTCCTCATTTTTCAGAACTGGTTTTAGTTACACAAATACATGAATTCTATGAACTGTGAACAACGCATTTTTGGCTTCATAAGTTATTATAACCTGTAATTTCCCCCTATCATTATACACTTTTCTGGTATTGAGATATTGATTCTTTTTTTAAAGTATTTTCTCATTTTCTTTCTTGGCTTAACTGTCCAGCATATAGCATGTTTGTTTGATCCAACTAATGTTTAGGTCTGTATGACCAGGTTCAAGTTCTTGGTAGTCTCCAGCACCCTCATCTGATTACTTTGCTTGGTGTTTGTCCTGAAGCCTGGTCATTTGTATATGAGTACTTGCCCAGTGGAAGTCTCCAAGACTATCTATTCCGAAAAAGCAGTCTTCTCCCTTTGACTTGGAATATCCGAGCACGATGGATTACCGAAATTGCTACAGCTCTCTGCTTCTTACATTCTTCCAAACCTGAAACTATTATCCATGGTGGTCTGACGCTTGAAACTGTCTTGCTAGACTCTGCACTCAGTTGCAAGATATGTGAATTTGGGTTCAGCAGGCTGGTGAAAGAGGAGTTACTTTATCTTCCTAGTTTCCACTTCAGCACTGAGCCAAATGGTTCTTTTACATATACAGATCCTGAGTTTCAGAAAACTGGAGTACTAACACCTAAGTCTGACATATACTCTTTTGGGCTCATCATTTTGCAACTCCTCACTGGTAGGACTCCAGGTGGATTAGCTGGTGAAGTACGCAGAGCAGTTTCATGTGGAAAATTGTCTTCAATTTTGGATTCTTCAGCTGGTGAATGGCATTCCCCTGTGGCAACACGATTGGCTGAACTGGGATTGCAATGCTGCCAACTGAACAGTAGAAACAGACCAGAGTTAACACCTTCTCTAGTGAGAGAATTGGAGCAGTTGCATGTTTCAGAAGAGCGACCTGTGCCGCCTTTTTTCTTGTGTCCAATCTTTCAGGTAACTGTTTCTTTTTGTTATTTATATAACTAGGTTTAGTACTAGTAGTAATATTAATGCAATGATTCGATTGAAATACATAATATAGCTGATGAACCAACCCGTGCGAATAACTGAAATCTAACCATGATGCCAACCTGGGCCACTAGGCTTGCTTAACTCTACAGTGTATGTTTCTTAGCATTCTTAATTTCTCGAATTTAAGCAGCGAGAGGACTATAAAAACTTGGGTGTGGGGCAAGAGTTGAAGAGAAACCAATTTTCTTTTTAAAAGACCTTCAGTTATTGTATGTCTCATGTTTATTTGGTTCATTCTTCAGGAGATAATGCACAATCCTCAAGTTGCAGCAGACGGATTTACTTATGAAGGGAAGGCCATAAGTGAATGGCTGGAAAATGGGCACGAAACATCTCCTATGACTAATTTAAAATTGAGTCACTTGAATCTCATTCCCAATCATGCACTTCGACTTGCCATCCAAGGCTGGCTTTGCAAATTTTGAAGTTTCATTAATTCATTTATCAATGTTGTAAATATCCACATATCTAATTTTGCATAATTTCATTGCCTTGCTTTGTTGCTTTATATGTACAATAATCTACTGTTTGTGCTCTCCTGAGTCCGTGATACGTTCAGACTGACCTATTGTACATTCAGAATTACAAGTGGAGAGCTTATAGAATTTTATACAGAGATGAGTTGGAATATTTTGAATCTTGTAGTAAATGATTTGTAGTGTATCTAGATAACACACAAGAATCAGTTATACTCCAAAAATCATGATGATATCATAAAAAAGTAGAAACAACTACTTGTTGCTTTACTTTTACCATGAAAAATTAATAGATTATTTCTCACCATAAAGCTAATTCAAACACACTATTGCTGGAAATTAATCTATTGACTAGAACTTTACTCAAACCAACCTTTAACACATAATAAACGAGATGTCATTTTCCCGAAGAAATCAATGATTGTCTAAACCCCATGTTGAGACAGTTCTTTGAGCGCCTTAAAAACAGGTTATGTGATTGCCGTTAAAGTGGCTACGGTAAGGTTGAATCTCTAGGCAGATTAAATATAGAGAAATACAATCCAAAATGGTAAAATCTCTCCTTTGTTCAGTAACAAACCGTGATATTGAGGTGAAATTCTAGCAGTAACATAATGGTTTTCCATATCCATGAAATATGAATATATGTACTGATGTACCATAAGACGTTCTTTAGAATATGCTCTTCTGAATTGAAAATGCAATATTTGCAAACAACTTGAGCTGGTTGGCATCATTTAAATCTTCAAATTGCTTCAACATCCTTGTAGTATTCCGTCTCTAGCAGAAAGTAAGGAGGCAGTGGCATGCATTTCTGTTGAATTAAAGGGGTGATCATCTTCTGTTCTGATGATTCCAAGCCTGGAATCCTCTTCACCACAATCCAGAAGTGGTTTGGACTCCCCATTCAAGTTCCATAGATGGAACTCCTCCTTGCTAGGTTCCATGTTTTCTTTAGAACTTGTTTCAGATTTCTGAAGCATTTGATTGTTGCCAAGATCATCATTCTGGTATCCCTTGGTTTCCACACCACCCAAGGACTTGAAAGTTCCATCTTGATAGCTAGGAGATTTGACAGCTACTGTGTTCAAATCCACACCATTGTTTGAACAAGAGGACTGGTTTTCGTGATCTTCAAGGTTGTTTAAGTCTGAGTCATATCTCCCAAGTGCGGTTGGCAATGATCTCTCACGTAGAACGCCTTGTGCTGGAGTTGACCGATGGGAGAAACTTCCAAAACCTTCAATTCCTCTAGATAACCTTCTAGCATTTTTTCTCTCTTCCTTGAGAAGAGTCCCTTCTTCCAGCAATTTCATTATCCTCTCAGATTTTTTTCTGACAGTTAGGCCCCAATTAAACCTGCAAACACTCAAAATCCACTCATTGTCTTGTAGAAAGTAAGAAAAAAATTAACAACCATAGGTTTTTAGGCAAGAGATGCAAAAATAAAAACATACCCAGTGTCATCAATATACTGAAAACCTTTCATCTGGCAAATAACATCTTTGTCACTCTTAAATTCCTCAGCAACACTCTCTGGTCCATGAGTCAACAGGTGCTCAAGCACGATCAGGGAATTGTAAGAGACCCTCCAATTCTTCTTTTCAAATTTAAGAAACCTGTTTTGGAATTGTACCAGTCGTTCATTCATCCATGATTGGTTGATTAACACAAAAGTGGGAAACATGCTGGGGAAAAAACAAAAGGGACCTGGAAACACCTTTTATGCAGAATCTCCACAATCCTCCAATAATCATCTAGCTCAAAAGCAGCCCTTGAAATTGATCTGAGAGTTCTGGCATCTGGGGCCCATGGATTTCCACCAGTTGCCTCTTCTGTCATCCTGCAAATAGTAAAGCAACACATCCACAGATAGGGAAATTAAAATATATATTAGAAATAATAGAACTAGTTTTTGTTATGAAACAAATTGAAGTGTGATGATCACTGATCAACAAAATAACAAAACAAAATCTCATGATGATGTCATAAAAGAGTTAGACTTACAGTTCTGCAGGAGTGACATCGGTTAGAGCTAATCTAGCAGTCTTGATTTTCTCCTTGAGGAAGAAAGAAGCTTGCTTTTTGAATTCATGGAACAAGGGCGTGCTCATTTTGCTGCTGTTAGTTTTCTTCAGCGCTATGGACATATCTAAACTTATTCCATATGGGACGGAATAGAGAGAAAAAAAAAAATAGAGAAGAGAAAGTGGCTTTGGTTTGGGTTGGGATAAGTAAAACAAGCTGAGGTCACAAGTTACAACTAATCCTGTGATAAACTAAAATCAACACCATTAATTATCAAATGACGTGATTTATGAAAACAAAGTGTGAGTGACTTTTATGCTTGGACTTTGGCATAGAGAATTTTAATTTGCACATGACGCTTTGTCAAGTTGCAATCAGTTTAGTTTTTGATTTATTTCCCCCAGTATTTGATATTTTGCAAACGCGTATGTGAATACGTCAACATCTTGGGGGTCATCACTTGGGACGGGTGGTAGTATTTGAATTTTGAATTTGATTATTGTGAAAAAGTCAGAGTTTGAAGTTTTTCCCTCCTTCCAGAAGGGTTAGGCATGGGACAGTAAGTACGTGGGTGAAGGTTAGCCAAACGGGAATGTCAAAATCTTCACATTATGGACCACCAACACTCTATGTCCATGTTGTTTTTTTACAAATTATAATATAAGATATGCTTGCTGTTTAGTTCATTTGGTCATCTTTGCTAACATGTTTTAAGCTTAAGCCCGTCAACTCAACACAGTACCTTACTTTGTGGTAAAGGGATTGAACCAAATTTATGTCCAATGAACTATAATTCATGAGACTCGAGCATTTTGGACATAGCAGTTGAAGCGTGGAAGTCACAGTCAATCAATTATACTATATGAGCATCCATGAGGCCATTGGAAATTTCGCCGAAATTGATGGAACAATGATTTCATGAGTGGCAGCAGCATCGTATGAGACGTTTCTCTTAACTTTTTAGTCCGAAGACCGTCTTCTACGAAATTTTTAAGTGGTTGAATTGACTAGCATTAGCAAATTACTATTTTTAGTTTTGGAACAAAATAGAGAAATTTCTTGTGAAACAACAAAAGCATTGTTAAGCGAATGTCAGGAGATAATCTGCACTTTGCAATAAGCGCGAATTGGTGGAGCCTTGCGTAATTGCATTGTACTATACAATTGTCAATTGGTTATTGTATTTCATCCGTCTTATATTTTTATTATTTTAAGTGATGTACTTTTTAAAAAAAAAATATTAATTGCATAAATTACTGTTAAAATCACTTAAAAAAATACATACCTTTGTTAAAATAATTCTAATTTAATTGTGATTCATTTAAGTATTTAGGTGAAATGTGAATGAATACAAATATTATAAGAAAAATATGATTAATATTTTTAACTTTTTAAGTGATAAATATTTTAAATAAATTAAAATACTTAAATAGACACATAATATTGAAATGGAGAAATTAGGTCTATGGTTGATGAATTCAACTGTCAGCCCAAACTAAATATTTAACGGATGAATGCTTTGGGCTCCACGCAAAAGCTATATGACATGGAACTTTATCTTTTCTCTTTTTGGTGACATATAGAACTTTATCGGATAAAAACGAAAGGAAAAAGAACATTATCAATGCTTAGCAAGAGAGAATGTGTAAGCACAACATTTAATGCAGATGGATCAGTTCCTGGATCTGTGCAGGAATTGGTTGTGATTGTAAATCAAAAGAGCACTGAGAGGAGAACATGACTGTATATGAATCACTCACTGACTTGGAATTTAATGATACTTATAAAGTGACAGATATTCATTTGATTCATCTGATGCCCGTCTACACCTGTGCTGCGCATTTAATTCTCAGTTAAATGGTAGCTAACAGTTAGAAATTTTAATTAATTTTATTGCAGAAAGTGCAGTTACGTGTCTTTACAAGGATTACGAATTTTAGTTGCGAATTTCAACAACTTCAAATTTTATCAAACTCAAATGTAGATAGAATTTTAAGTCCATGTGTGGATGTCAAAGAAAATGAAAACAAAGAGAGAGAGAGAGAACATTAGTTCATTTTTATTTTTAAACTTAAATAAAAGAAAAATAGATTTTACCCTTAAAATAAAATTATAGTTTTTAAAATGATTCTCATGCTAACATTTTTGGTACTTCATTGTACAAATTGGCCAGCTTATATTTTTGGCCTCAACCGTGTACTTAAATAGTATTTTTAAAATATTTAATTTGTTAAATAATTTTTAATGAATAAAATAGTTTTCATTAAATTATCACAATTTTAATATCGTGAAATAAAAACAAATTTTAAATTTACAATATAACAAATACGTCCGTAGTTATTAAATATTTTTATCTTTTGAATTTTTAATCAAGTATTTTTAGTGGTTGGTAGCACTATTTTGTTTCAATTAAAGTTATTTTTGTAAAATTAGATATTGTTTTTTAAAATATTAATGATTTATATGCAATTTTTTTTCTAGATGTAAGGTATCCTCATAATCAAAATTAATGAGATTAATATCTCCAATAAAGTCTTTTTCGTATATACAATCAGGAAATCGAACCCCGAAAACATGACAATTTATTAAATTTTAGAATGAATTTTTATAAATTTTTGGATCTTGATTAAATGAAAATTTATCGATAAGACTTTTTCAATTGTAGACAATATCTTGTTATCAATAGTTTTGACAACTTTAGGAGAAAAATGTTATTTATTTATTATAGATATGATGTCATTTGATTCTATTTTTTATTATTATCAAAATCAGTAAGAAAAAATAGAAAAAAAAAACACAGACTTGTTGATGGTGAAATTTGTAAATAAAAATATTAATTTCTTTTGCTATGTATCCTCGATTAATGTTATTTCATATGCTCGAATTTTAGGTTTATAATATTTAAGCTAAAGGTTATACCTATACTTATGTGGTTAAGTGAACCCTAACCTACTAGTAATATTGATGGGCAACATTGCTAAAAATATTTTATATGTAATTGTAACTTGTAAATGGCATATATACACCAAACAAAGTTTCTTTGGAATTTTATTTTATTAGAATTTTTCTCATTAGATAATCTCTATTCTTACAATTTTGTTTTTATTTTTGGATTCTTAAATGAGTTGCACTATTACATGTCACTTATATCCACTTATTATAATTTAAACAACTCATTTATCTAACTCAAATTCTAAAATTTTTACTAAATAAATGTCACAAAAAACTTTATATTCATATATTTTTAACAACATTAATTACTATTAATTTATTATTATTATTTGATAAAAAAAATACAATATTGGACCCACTAAAATGTTAAGCATCAGTTCTTAAACAAACATTTAGTGATTAATAAGTGATACGATCCAACGATTGCTTCTAAAGAAGTATCACTTTTATTTAAGATGGCCAATAAATATTGTATAAAGGAATTAGTAAAAAATAAAAGATATTTAACATATTACTAGCAAAAAAATTATACTCTCTTTTATCCTTATTATTAAGGTTCATTTAAATAATTTATCAAAACAAAAAAAAATTTGATTAATTTAAATGAGAATATTAAATTTGTTATAAATTTTTTTTAAACTATCTCTGTAAATAAAATTTACAAATATTAACATGCTATATTTTTAAATAGTATAATTTTCCAAAACCCCTACATATTAAGAGGTAAAATTAGATTAATTATCATTCAAAAACTAAAATTAATGTACTTCGTCACATATTATTTAATTGAGATATATCACTTTAATTAAGGATATTTTTATAAAAAATAATTAATACAAAAAAAAATTATATTAAAATTTATAATAAGAATCAAGTCTTCTTTTTAATTTAAATCTTATAATATAGATAAAAAAAGTATTTTAGTTGATATTTTTAAAAATGTTTAACAAATATAAAATTCTTATTGACATTTTTACTTTTTTTTAAGATATCAATTGTCACTCATCATTAATGATTAGTAATTATTTCTTATGGACTTAAATATAAGCAAAAGTAACTATTTTAAAACCAATTAAGAAAGTCAATTAACGCTGTTCAATTTTATTAATTTCAATTACAAAATATTTTTTTTCTAAAATGTTGTTCATTGAAACTTATATTATGGATAAAAAAGAGCTATTGAAAAAAAAATCACAACTAAATTATGGATGTTTTAAAAATGATATTATTAAATAGGATGGAATTTGTTAATTTTATTTATAATTAAGTCTACCATACATGATATTTTTTTTTGTTTATATTTGAATCAAGAGTAATTAATTTTATCTTTAAATACTATTTTCTTCATTTCAAATGATCCATGATTAAGATTTTTCATAAAAAATAAAAAAATAAGTATTCTAAAATAATAATATTTATCAAGGAATAATTTTATTAAAATCGTATTTCTCTCTTTTTTAATTTTAATAAATATATTATTAAATTTTTCATAATAATAATATATATCAACAGAAAAAAATTATAATAGATATTTTAAAATTTTATTAAAAATTAAAAACATCAATCAATATAATTTTTTTAATTTTAAAACATTAGTTAATTTAGAAATAAGGGAGTATAAGAATTTTAACTAATTTACACTTATTAGAAAAGATAGTTGATTTAGTTAACTAATAACATTAATTTTGTTAACAATTTATATTATTTTAAAAATTAACTTTAAAATTATTGAAATTATCATCTTATTTTTTATTTATTTAATTAATATGCGTAAGTCATCTTCTTCGATCTTAAAAAAAAAAGAATAAATTTATTTTATTAAATTATAATATTAAATATATTTTAATTAAAAATAATTAATATTAATATAAGAGAAACTTAAAAAAAATATTATAAAAATGAACAAGTCAATTTTTTTAAAAAAACAGTCTTACATATAACAAGGAACGTAGTATATATGTATTGTATTTTAATTTGCTTATTCTATTTACTTAAAATATAAAGAGATAATATTTATAATTAATAAGAAAAACTTAGTCAAACGTTTGTCAGTGCTATCAGAAAAAAGAAATGACATAAAAAAAATTCTCAGACGATATTTTTATTTCTGTTTTAGTCATCATTTACAAGGTTAAATCACTTTAAAAATTATAAAATACTTACTCCTCGACCCTCTCCAATCGACGTGGCGTTAAATTCCTTAACCAAGAGACAAAATTACAAAAGTTTTATTATCACTTGAATTGTTTTTTTAAGTAGGAGCAACCCACAAACTTAATTATTGAAATTAGACAATAGTATATTAGTATTATTTTTTTTCGTGCATTGCACTGATATTTTTTAATTTAAGCAATGTTTAAAAAATAAAATAGAATATAAAATATAGAAATATGATATAGAATTATAAAATTTGGTCAATTAAAAAAGTATTATAAGAGATTCATTCATTATTAATAATAATTTTTTATATTACTATATAAACTGTAGATAAATAAAATTAAGAAAACAATAGAAATAAAATATTTAAATCAAGATACATTAAATTTATGCCAATTAATTAGATATAACATCTTAATTTTAAAATTTCAATTTGAATTTAAACTAACTAAATTTAAATAATAATATTATTAAATTGTGAGAATTTAGTATTGAACAGAACATGTGGCTTTTTAAAATTTGTTGCAAAAGAGTTAATATAATTTAAAAAATATATATAATTAATCAATGTTTTAAAAAATTAGTCTCTCTAAATTACAATTAAAAAGCTGTGTTAAAGACATAAATATTTCATAAACCGACATCTTTATCTCTCTTTTACAATTAAACTGCTGCGCTAATGGCAGAAATTGTTCATAAATCGACGCTCGACTGAGACTTGATCATAATTTTTTATGAGAAAATTAGAGGTTTTTAACTTTTTATTTTTATATTCTTAATATAATAAAAGTATTATAATAATTTTTTAACTTGAAATTTTTTAATAAACGTCCTTAGAAACTTGGCATTCAACCTTTTTATATATGCCTTTAGAAATTTAATATATTTATTTAATTGCAGTGGCGAGACGATGTTTTTGGTCAAATGTAGTTTTTGAATACACACGTATGGTGTTAATTACATAAAATTGACTGATGCTTAAATTGGTCGATATTGCTAACTTTCAGTTAATTGTTCATTGAACCCTTTCGTGTGCCAATTCCTCTATTTGTAAGTGTCGTCAACGACTCAACCCATAAAAGCTGGAAAAAAAAAAGAATTAAGGTCAAAAACTAAAATTCAAAGTTGATTGTGATAAACAACGTGCCTGATACGAAATTCCACCACATGCTCGCTTCTCATTAGAAATTGGCAATAAGAGAACCAATAAAAGCATCATCTGGTTTAAATTGAACACACGTAAGAGGGGGAGAAAAAAAGACCTTTTAGCTGAAGGAATATAGCGCAATACAAAAAATAAAAATAAAAATGCCATATTGCAAATAGTGCTTGATCCACATCAACTTGAAAAGGCAAACATGACCTGAATGAACCTTGAGCCATATTGTAGGCATTTTGGAATATGTTATATTTTTTATTTTGAATGGAAAAAGATGCTGATGCACAGATGACTAGCCTGCCATTTGCCAACCAGAGTTGCACAAAGTGATGGAGGGTGCTAGTGCTTTCTGCACGACCAAAAGATTTTTAAGGAATGACTTTTATTACAAAAATTACAATTTTATGTGAGTTATAATCAACAAAATCCAGTTTTTACAACTTTACAATCCTCACCACCCACTTAATTGCACAACTAAGCACTCGCCCAGAGTATAGTTGGTGTTTTACAAAAGGTGAGCAGAGAGGGGGAAAACAGCAAAAAGGATGCCTCACCCTTCGGCACTACATATATCTCATATTCTCTTCCTTTTATATATATATATATATATGATAATATATATGGTTTTCAGTATACTTATTTATACACATGATCTCCATATCCTTCCCTCCAAAGAAATAACAATGATGGAAACATCATCATGGTAACGGCGCCTATCACCCTGTGGAATTTCGAGCAACTCATGAAAGTCCAAACCTGAAGATTAACAAGGCGAAAAACATCAGTAAAAAGTAAAATCAAGAAGCCATTATGCAATTGTGAGATCTTTTAAATGAAATTGTTGGTTGTAATTATCAGTACCAGCTTTCTTTGCAGCACGAAATAACACTTCTTCAACCAAATGTTGAGCCGGGTCTCCCTCAGGTTGCAATGTGATGAAAAGCTCAACTTCAGCCACTGCCTCTTCGTTTGACAAGTACTGATAGAGCCCATCGGAGCATAAAATCAAAAATTTGTCCTTTGGGCCTAATCTGTGGTGTTTTAGATATGGTAGGCAGCTTATGTAAGGAGAGTTTCCTACGTAGTCTAATCTAAACATCTCCAGAAGTGCGTTGTTCCACTTGGGCTGCAAAAGATAGCCACCAGAAATAAGAAAATGCAAACAGTGTCCATTTAGAGTTTAGAAAATGCTGCTCAGATTTAATGTGGCAGATTTCTAAAGATGCATTCAATATTCCAATTTCCGTTAAGAGGAAATAAACTACTAATGTATGATTAATCTTCACATCCTAAGAGAATGAAACCTTACTTGAGTATCACAACTAATACTAGCAGTAACAAATTTTTCTACATCTTTATATTCCAAGATTAGGCTAGTTATTGGCTTTAAGGAACCTTCTGTGACAATAAAAAGAAAAGGGGAAGAAAGCACATCCTGTTATAGCCAATGTAAACCGTTCAACTATCCCATACTTTGTTGAATCCCTTGCCATATGTTAAAAGATATATGACTACTGTAAAGTAAAATGAAGCGATTTGGATATATTTAGATGCCAACCTGTTTGAGAAATCCGGCACCAAATGCTCGAGTAACCTTGAGAGAACCCTTAACGCGCTCATTTACAACAGCACAAGGATCATCGGGGTGCTCTTTTTTAATTCTCTGGATTTCCTGAAGTAGAAACCAAGACATTTCCCAATCAAGAAATGCAGAAAAACAAAAAGATGCTCAAAACAGCAATCAGACTGAGATAAACAACTTACTTCCTCAACGCTGGTACTATGATCCTTGGTAAGCTGAATCGCACTTAGACTCGGAACCAAGTTGGAGGTATCAACATCCCAGGATTCAAGATCATTCATTGTCTCCTCATTGATCCTCTCCAAGTCCTGTCTGATCTTGCCAAGCCAATAATCAGGCTCAGCCTTCTGAGCCAGCACAGCGCGACTATCCCCCACATTCATCACATAAACATCCTCCCCCTTCATCAACATCACAAGAACACACGAACCCATCAAGGCAAGTTCAGGATTCTCCATCAACATCTTATCTGCAACATCAAGATAAGACTCCTCAGTCTTCCTCAAAGCCCGAGAAAGAGCTTCCAAAACATCCGAATGATTAATAGAACTCGCTGCTCCGCCAGACCCAGATCGACTTAAATTCAGCTGCTCCTTCAATCTCCGATCAAGCTCTAATCTTTCCCTATCCCACTCACACTTCCACCTCCGTTGATTCTCCTCCCATTTCTTAGCCGCACCCTTCAACTTGTTCCTCGAATTCCTACCTCTCTTATTATTATTATTTTCATTATTCTCTTGTTCAACACAGTGAGAACAAGCATCTTCATCTGCAACATCTGTAACATCTCGTAATATGTCCTCTTTTGGCATCGAGTTTTCGGGTGTAGACCCATCATCCCACAACAACCCTTTCAGCTCCTTGTGCACCGCGGTGTAGAGATTCGAAAGAAGGTAATCGGGTGCATCAGGTCCATTGAAACCATCATAGATCCCCACGAAAACCCAACCGTGTTCCTCAGACACCACAACATGGACACGGTCTTCCCCTGCTTTCCCCTGAGCCCATTGAAGATTCTGACTTTCCATGGAATCATCATCCTCCAAACTGCCCTCACTGCTCAAATTCACGCTCAAATTCTCATTATGCTTCTCCGCCGCCGCCGCCGCCACCATCCACTCCGGCTCCTTCATCACCACCCCCTTAATCGGAGCCACAATCGAACTCTGCCCCCGAGACAGAGTCTTTGAAATCGCCCTCTGCAAAACGCGAATCCACTTACCCTTACTCGTCCTCACTCTCATACCTAACCCTAAACCTAAACCTCCATGCGAGAAGCTTCTCTGAAACTGATTCGATCCGTTTCCGTCCCTTTCTATCGGCCCGGAAAAAATCCCGCGATCGATGGGCCCCGACATGAACCCGCGCTCGATTGGGCCCGACATGAACCCTCTCTCTAGCGGGCCCGAGCCCGGAAAGCCACCACCCAGGTTCCCCGAGAAGGGACCCGAGTTCACGAGGTTCCGGGGAATCGGTTGAAGCGGAAGCGAAGCAAACGAGGTTGAACTCTCAAACGCCGCCGCTCGGTCGATGCAACCGTACGAGTACAAATCCACAAACGCCGTTGATAACGGTGTCGACGTGTTCGCGCTCACCGACGCGCCCGAGATTGTTCTGAACGTCGTCGTTTCCTCGGAGTGCACCTTTGATGACGAAATCCGGGTCGGGTCGGGTCGCACGTAGCAGAAAGAGTGACCCAAACCCTCGTCCAGAGGCTCCGTTATTAAAATGGATATATCCTGCTTCCGACCACCACCACCGTTGTTCCCGGTGAAACACACCGTTAGCTTCCCTATGCCGTTTCCCATCGGAACAAAAAATCCACCAAAAAAATATATATATACGACGAGCGTTAAGGTTTCTCTTGCTTCCTCCAATATTACTTGCTATTGCTACAACATGTTATTCATGGTGGAGAAAATGAAGAACTAAAGAGAACATGAGAGAGAAACAAGCGGATATGTGAAGAAAGAGAAGTTCAAGTTGAGATGAGAAGAGGGAGTTAGAAAGAGAGAGAGGGCGTTGACTTTGGAATAAAGGTTTTTTTTTTTAAATAAGAAAACGCACTTGCTTTTTTTGCGTGGTGATTTTTATAAAAGAAATAAAAAAATGTGGGGGATTTTTTTCGAGTGGGGCGTTGACTATGTTGAAGATAAAGTAAAACTCAAAGGTTTATGTCCGGTTTTGATATCGTGTTCAATGTTCGGGTACGTTTTGTGTGGGGCGTGGAGGGCACGCGCGGAGGCAAGTGGATGAGATTCGCGTGGGAGAGTCACGGATGGGAGCGATGAATGATTCTGATGGTGAGAGCGTTGTCGTGTTTGTTTGTTGTGTCTTGGGAGAAAAAGAAGGGTGAAATTTAAATGAGGGTCATAAATTCTGGTTAAGAATCAAAAAGTCAACACGGGGGAAATTTATTTTTAAAAGATTTTTTAAGATCTTGAAAAGCGTGCCACAGGCGCCGTTGGATCAAGCGGAGGGTGCGAGTTGACTGGACACGTGGCTAGCTATGATTGGTTTCCTTACATAATTTGTCAACTTGAGGCTTCCCGAGGAGAGATTAATATTTATATGGAAAAACAAAAAATAAAAAATATTGTCAAAAATTTCGGCTTTTTGTTTCGATTGAAATGAGAAAAGGGAAATGTAGAGAGAGAAGGAAAGGTTGGCTAATCTTAATTGAATGTGTTGGTGGGGTGGTTCGATATTAGTAATGCTGCCATCACTGTACAGCCTGAATATTTAGGTAATTTGACTAATGTGGATTTAAATGTAGCCCATTACTCCATTGACTTTTTTTTTCTTTTTTTTTTTTTGTAATTACAGATTGAATTGAATATTCACATTTGGAATGTGTTTGATGATGCTTGGGTCGGAAGGCATACTTTATTGGTTTATTATATTAATGATAGTTTTATACTTTTATAAGTGTATGTAAATTTGCATTCTAAATATTAGGAAAAAAATTTTTGTTTAATACTTATTTGATAGAATCTAATTAAAATGGATTAACAGCATAAATTTATTTACATTATTAATTAATAATAATAATTTTAATTAGCTGTGTGTACATAAATAAATATTTATATTGTTTGTTTCCCAGCTAGGTGATTCCCTGTCAAGAATTAAAATTTAGTAATCTAATTAAATTATGTGAGAAGAAAAAATACACTTGACTTTTGCTATGTGCGAGAACATTGTTTCAAAGAATTTTCTTACTTTACAAAGTCACATAGGTTATCTTTCTAAGTTACAATCAAATCCTTCATGAAGCGGGTTTTGGGATATGACATCTTGCACTCGTTTCTTTCTCACGTCCCAATCAAATAAATATTAGCCCCCCAAAACTTTTTCTTTTTTTTTTTTTTGTTAAGGATCTCGTGAATAAATATTTTAAAGATAATTTGATAATATTTTTATAAAATTTTATGAGTTTTAATTCTTTAACAAACACACTAAAAATACTTCTTAATATTTTCCTTCTTTTATTTAACATCGTTTTTCACTCTTTCTGAGTAATTCATCTGAGTTAGAGTCGTTTTTCATTATGATTTGTGAGAAAGAAAAAGTAAAGGGTCTGAGATGGATTATTTGAAGGATAGTTTTGTTTTGATATTATATCCAAAACCGCGTGTCATGATTAGATTTTCCACATTATAATATTAACAGTAGGAAAAATGTACCTGCATCCTATTGAAGAAACAAGAAGAGACGTTTGTTTTAAGTGGAAATTTGGATAATACTTGTTTTCATTGTAATAAAGTTATGAAAAAAATACTTTTATATATATATAATTCTGTTTATATCGTAGAACGTTAAGGCATTCTATAGGTAGAGAGACTCCAAAAACTCTCCAACCAATAAATAATACTTTAACCATGAATCTGGAATGAGAGTTAACCCCTCCCACCTTTTTATGTTGGACGTTCTCTAATAATCTTTATTGTTGTCCTTGTTATATGTTGAGGCGTGGTGTATGTTAGCTTTGTGTCTAGTTATGGTGGTGTCCTTGCACCTCTATGGCAGGAAATGGTGCACCCAAAAATGGAACCAGAAATTCAGTTTGAGGGATGCCAAGAAAAAATTAAATTTTTACATGTATAAAAAATATAACAATATATATATATATAATATTTTTTATAAATAAAAAATATACCATTATATTGAATACAAAAATAATATGATCCAAATTGATCATTTATATAAAAAATAAATAGATACATTTTTTTAAATATAAAAAACATAAACTCATTTTTTAAAATATATTAATAATAAATTTCATTTTATATTTTTGATCTATTAACAAGACAATCAATCATTTTATATATAAGTGAATTATTTATTGACCTAATAATTTAAGTCAATCTCATAATTGAACAAATTATTCAGTAATGTTTTTAAATATAAACATTTTTAAATTATTGTGTTTTATGAGTATTTTTAAAATATAATTTAAATTTATAATATTTTTAATTTAAAATTATTAATTTAATTATTTTTATTAGTATTGATCAATTAATTATATATTATTTTTTTTATGATTGAATAAAAATAATATACGAGAAGATTAAATAAATAATTAAATGTATAAAATAATTAACCAAAAGTTATATAAAATAATTTTGAATAATCATATATAGACGCTTCAATATTATAAATATTTCATTAATATCTATAATTTCTCTTTATCTCTTTTTTTATCACATTATATTATATGTTATGTCTATTTTTGTCTCTTTCTTTCCTTAGGTGTCAACTAGTATGATAGTTTTCATGTATTTTTTAATATTTTTTATAAATTTTATGGGAGTCATAATTTTTTTTAATAACAATTTACATACACTTTGAATAAACATTTGGAGAGGGAGGATAGTCCTTGCATGCCCCTTTGCTTTTGTCTCTAGGTGTGCCTCTTGTTATGTTGTTGCATCATTGTAGTTTACTTATCATGTCGGATGTCGAAGATTGTCTGAATAAGTTTAGAAGCTTATCTTTGATCATGTAGTTCCTTCAAGAGGTAAGTTTTTTTGTTTCTTAGCATATTATCAATCCTTCCTATCTAAGTTAGTACATGAAGAAAATGAATGTGATTGACTATTTAGGTGAGTCAACTTTACTCTTTGAGACCAATATAAAAATCAATTTATCATGTTGATTAGTTATTGTTGGGATTAGACAAGTCACAATCCTCCAAGTATCAATCTTGAAAGACATAACTACTTTTACAAGTCAACAATATTTTTCAAATTAGAACCAAATAATACATAATCTCTCTAATATTAAGCCTAAAAGGTATAAATGTTTCAAAGAGTCACTTCTTCCATCAATTGATCTTCATTAGGATGAGATGACCCAGATTCTTAAGAAAATTATATTAGATTCATTTGTTTGATTTTTTTTATTAGAAAAACAGTTTTTTTTTATAAAATAAACAAATTTTTATTTTTATGATATGTCTGTGTAAATTATTTTTTCATAAAAAATAAATTCTTTTTTTAAAAAAGGAAAATTCTATCTATTTTTTAAAAAACACTTTTTTTTTATAAAAAAAATGCATTACTTGCATAGTGGTATGACTTCCTAAGTTGAGTAGCTGCATTAACCAAACATATATTCTAAAAATAACATCAACTAAGTATGGTTTAATTATTCCTAGAAATATAAAAATAAATTCCAACAATTTTTACTTGCTAATTAAACATATTTTTTCTAATATACTAAAAGAAATGTCGTTCCATTATATATTTTTAGAAATAACATTATTGAAAATGAAAGAAAATGATTTAAAACAAAAGCCTTCTAAAGAAAGAGATTGTTTTATATATAATAAAACTGTACAAAATTTTAGAATATCAAACAGATAAGAAAATAAATTAAAAAAGGGATAAATAATGTGATACAGATGAATAAAAAATATTATAAAATATAATATAATTCAAAACAAAATGTTAGTCACTCACTTAAGGTTTGCCAATATTCAATAGCTACTGCCCCTAAGGTCCAATGGATCTTATGTTCCGGTTCTACCTGGAGCTTATCAAGTAAGTTCCTAGTCTCTTTTATAAGAAGATTTCTATTCATTATTAGATTAATCCTCCGACTAATTGCCATACTGAGTAAAACGTGACTTAATTTTGAACCTTCTTATGAATCCGATTTTAAACTGTATCGTATCATTTTAATTCTATTATTGTCAACTAATAATAGGGATATTTGATTCCACCGCTAAGATATGTAATTTTCACATTTACTAAATAGGTGTTTTCAAAGTTGATTTCCTACTTTTCAATGGGTTTTCAAAATCCATTTATCTTGAAACTCATAAAGAGAGAGAGAGAGAGAGAGCTAGTAACGATATCAAGTTCTGCTCTGATCTGTACCCAAAAAAAATGTGAATTTCCGATCCATATAAATAATAGTTTTGCTATGAATCTAGCTTTCAAAACCATCATCAACATCAAGTGTTACTGATAAAGATTATTTATAAAGCATTTACTGTTTGTGCTAGAATCAGTATAGATTACTTTGTTCTCTGAATAAATCCGCAACTTACAAGGAAGTCTGATTTGGCTGGTGGTAATCTTCCCAAAATATACGAATTCGCCTGTGGGTGGAACACATGGAGCTTATAAAATTCGGACACTTGTCAACTCATCAAAATCACTCTGTCTTATTACCAGACAATTCAAATTAGATAAATAGTTTTAGGTATGTGACTACTTCCTAACTCCAGTCCCAAATATTTAAAAAATGTAGGGTGGCCAATTATCCCACGTATGTTATAAGCAACGAACTATTCTCTCAGAATAAAAAGTTTTGCATTTTATCAATTGTTATTAAATAACAGTGGAGAGATCAACGGTTAATTAATTTATTAAACGGTATTATATTTGGAGAAGGGATTTCAAAAACAATAATATTAACATTTTATTTTATATATTTGTATAAAAAAAATAACAATATAATATAAAAATATATTGAGATTTATACATAAATTAGAATTTATACATAAAACTGTCCGTACCTCACAGAGAGAATTCAATGCCATCATCATTCATTATTTGCAAGTGGTAAGACCTTTCCATGCCACCTTCTCCACAATCCATCTGCATGACCCACCTACCCTTTCGCACTTTTGTCTTTTTATTAACAGTTGCACAAACATAATCGACCCAAGAAAAACAAATAAATAAAAAGGAACAGTTGCACAAATTATTTCGTGATTGTGCCAAAAAAAAAACATTTGGGATATCATAGATAAGGTTAGTGTTAACAGTGTGTCTCTGTATATTGATTAAGAAAATAAATAAAAAGCTAATATAGTATTTAATATTATCAATATATTTTACATTTAAATAACATTTTGATTTTTATAAAATAAAATATTTTTAAAAAATTTTCTGTTATATTATTAATTAATACTATTATTTGACAATAAAAATTAAAAAAATTAAAATATAAAAAAATATATCTTATTTTATTGTATTTTGAATAAAAAATATTAATTCTTTTAATTTTATTTTTAAGGTATATAAATAAATACAGTAATAAAATTCAACGGGGCACTTGGTCAGGTACTCTTATGGGCTTCACTGAGACGAGTCTAAAATTTTACATTTCACTAATAGGTGAAGTGGTAGTTCATATTCATTTTGATAATGATATCACATTTCTTATACACAACTTTCCATGACTATTTAATTTAAATGCCAGATATTATATGCCCAAAAAAAACTAAACAAGTTGTGCATTCAAACTAAGTTTAATTGGGAGCACAATAGCAATTGGATTATTTTAAACGTCTCTAGAAGAAACACTATGGGCTACAACATTAAGTCAGTTGCTTGGTGAAAGGAATGTTAATAATTATAATTATAATTATAACAATCTAGCTTTGGATCCTTAAACTTGACTTACATTTAATATTATTATATACAATTAAAAAATGGTTCCACTTGAGAGAATTTCAGACTTCTACCGTTGCTGTCATTCTGCTTTTCTTTTTTTTTTTCAAGAAAAATAAAATAAAATAAAAACATAATTAAGCTTAGTGCGATATCTCTTATTATATCGTGGACCTTTTTGGTTTGCATCCTAATGCTCTCCACTTCAACCATTATGTCTACATGGATTGATGCTTAATTATTTTTTATATTACAATCCTTTTTCATTTCAATGCTAATACAAATGCAAGTCAAGGTTTACTTTCCATGCAGCACTAAAATATGATTTGCCCTTGGTAAAATTCTCAAGTGAATTAAATAGTGAATGACGATCTGCTCAGAACTCACGATAGATATTTTTAATTTTTCCTAAAATTTAAAATGCAATTGATTAATACGTTGAAGTTAATTCCATAACAATCACTTTTTAGCAGCTTATCCACTTTTCATTAGTCAAATTATCTTCATTGTCACAACTCCCATACGATTGAATTCTCTCACTGTCGACCCCGTCCATAGATTGGTCAATAGAAGGACTTTTGTTTAGAAGCCAAAACCTCCAAAAAATTATCAATCATGAACATAAATAAGCTATCAAATAATTTAAACAGTT